>JADLZK010008473.1:0-241757 GCA_015847255.1 Hyparrhenia diplandra | reverse complement strand
GTTTCGACGACCCACCAGTGGTGGCGAAGGGCACGCCGAGTGGTGAAGTGACAATATTCCGCCCGGCGTAGAAGATGAGGGCCCGACTTGTTGTTGTCGCCGTTGTAGATGTCGGGCGTCCTTGTCGGGCGAAGAAGAAGTCGAGGTGTAGGTCGCCGAAGTAGATGCTGAACTTGAAGCTCGGTGGGGGGGCTACACGAAGGGGCGCTCGCCCATGCACGGCGCATGACAGATGCGCTGAGAGTGCCTGACAGCTCGAGCATCTGGCACTCCTGCGTCCACGGTGCGCCGACGGTGATGTCGTCGATGCGGAAGAAGACATCGCCGCGTTGTCGAAGAGGAGAACTGTGGCGCCCTCGACCATGACGCTAGGGTGCACTGGCGGTAGGAGGGCCGCCGGCCGAACGCCGATCTTCCCTTGGGCGGTTGGGAAGGTGGAAGCCCACCGCCACGCCATGCGTGGTGCGTTCTCTCCTCCCCAGCAGAAGTCCCGGAGAAGCTCAAGTAGCGAGGGATGTAGTAGCGGTGGAAGTACCTCATGATGCCATAGTGGAGGCTCCACTCTGGCGCGGTTGCCCTCAACTCGATGGCGTTGGCGATGATCCCGAGCTCCTTGTTGGTCGTCGTGGCCAAGTGCAGCTCGGAATCATGTCGTTCACCGTCCGATCCATCGATGTCGCCCATTACAAAGCAGCCAAGACGCCGCTGGGCCCGGGCATGCGGTCAACTAGGGCTGCCGCAATGTCGCCGCCGATGTCGCCGGGTTGTCGTGGGTGGTCCCCCTAGTCGCATCGGCGCCCTGCAGGCACGGCGGCCTCCGCCGGCCACGGCAGGCGCTCGTCGTTGTTGTAGCGGCGGGCAAGGTCGATGGCCTCCTCCATCGAACGAGGCTCGAACCACTCGAAAGTCGTGGCGGCGTGTCACGCAGCCCCAAACGAAGAGGCCGACACGGTGGTATTTGTCCCCTCAAGATCCATGCGTAGTGCATAGCTCTCAAGGCGGTGATGTAGTCGCCCCGGCTTGCCTCCCCGGGAAGGCGGTCTGCGTGCTCCCCGTAGTGTCGAGGATGACGGGGGTGCAAGTCGCGCGGCGGGCGTGTGGAACTCGTCCCACTCGGCGGGGAACCTTCTCCGGGCCAGTCGAGGAACGGGGATGCAAAGCCGCACTGTCGGATGGAAGGCAAAGATACCGCACGTAGTAGTCCGGGTCGATGTCCAACTTGAGCTCGAACAAGAGCTCCATCTTCCGTATCAAGAGGTCGGGGTTGTCGGTGTCATCGTACTCCCGGACTTGCCGCCGCGTCACGTAGAGGGGGTGGGGTGCCGCGCGGTGGCACTACGGTCCTAGGCGCCCGCGGTGGCACGCGGCCCGAGGGCGCGGGTGGCGCCCGAGGCGGGCGCCGTGGTGACGCCGTCTCGCTGGAATTCCTGCGGGTCGCGGTGTCGGGTGGAGAGGAGAGGGCGGCCGGTGCTGCGGTGTCGCCGAAGATGACATCGAGGGACGACCAAGCGCCACGCACAATGTCATCACCCTCCTCCAACCGGAGGATGGCGGGGTCGGAGCCATCGACGGCGGCCGAGGCGGGAGGACGGCAGCGGGCGCGCCGCTCGGGACGCCCACGTGCCCGGCGGCGGCCGCCGCCGGGCTATCCACCGGCGTGGTCGTCGGCCGTGGCGGTGGTCCTCGAGGCGATTGTTGACACCTGTTATAGCATAATATTAATAGTCAACTAAACATAAAATAAGGGTATAAAATGAATATCAACATAGACTAGGGGTTTTACTAACATAATCCCACGAGCTTTGGTGGTTTATATATTTTCGTGGACTTAACGGTAAATGCGTATGAGAACGGTGAAAAACCTAAGAGTTTATATCCCATACGATGATAAGACTTGACTGTGAAGTAACTCTACCCAAAATGTGGACTAAAACACTCTAGAAGACTCTAGAAAATACCGTAAGAAAGGTGACACAAATATGCCACAAGACCCCGGGCGTCGCCAAATGTCACGCCCCACTTTTAATGGGTCGTTAATCACACGTGTTTGCGCCCGGATCACGCCACAAACACGCCTATTAGTAAACGTTGCTTAATGGTAAGCGTAATTAATAGTAAACCGAGCTATCGAGATATAGGATGGAAAGGGACTTACAAAGTGGCGACGAAGGGTCACCGAAGTCGGGTTACAATATCGAGTCGGCCAACCGGAAGCGGTGGATTAACTATGACACTGCCCCTTACTCCACAAAAGCGCATTTGTGCACGGATGAAATCGGGGCTTCAACGCCCTTCTCCTAAGCAAACATCTTACGAACTCCTACGATACGCCGATCTTCTACCTTGTCGCCGATCTTACCTTCACATGTGCCGATATCTCGTAAAATAGAGGGGTGAGTACAAACGCATTTCAACAAAGTCCCAACCGGGGGTTGTAATTATTAAGGGTTTGGGCCCTAGCAGAAGTCTCTAAAACTGCTCCTCGCTAGTTCCCGGTTTATCTCATGTCATCACCGCCGTCATGACACCACATGTTAGTCATCATCAAAATGTATATCTAATCATAGATGTTCGTCCTAGCACTTGCCCATTCCAAGGACGTGGCTATTCGAATAGATTCAATTAACTCTGCAGAGGTTGTACACTTTTCCCCACACGATAGACACCTTTGCCTTACCACCGCGACTTGGCTTAGACAGGGCCCTAACGAGATCCGTACCCGCTTGGGTGCTACCCTAGGTATATTGGTATAATCTTCACCACGACTTCTCGGGGTTGGAAGGACAACACGCCACCCTAAGATGACGCATCACCCTAGACAATATGGTGATACCAAATCACCCACTTTTTTTACGTAATAATACCTAATTACCCAACCTATACCGTCAACACCACTCTCAATCTCAAATCATCAATATGTGCCTCTAGCACTGCGCCACACCCCAAAACACTTCCGTGGAAGACCATTCAAGATCCACGCCAACCTGGACATGGGGCCACTCTCCCCACATCCGCTCCTAATAGGTCGCTTGCCCCGCCCCGCCACCTTGGATCCCAATTATACCTCAACCCAACGGGTGTGAATCAAGCCGCCCCATAAACGACGTGTGGTCAGCACGTAACATTATACTAGGTAGAAGGTCTATGAACCTGGTCCTTAGGGGAGGCGAGTATCTCTCCGCAGAACCCCTCGCGGCGATTCCCCGACGTGGTATTTAGGCTCTACCGCACTACCACTACTCACCTCTTTTTGTTGGTTAGGGTTCACTAGGCATTCCTAGGTTTCTCTTGAATACAATGTGTGAGCGTAGATAACGTGGATAGTTACGCCATCCCAGTTTGACTCCCTAGCTACGCTTATCGCTCATACCTCTATTTACTAATCCAATTATTATATCCTCCTCATCATCAGATTATTAAGGTCATGATTAGGGGGTAAGGACTTGCCTCGGGAGGTTCTTACGAATCGGCACGGCGTCGAACGTCGGATACTCCTAATCTGGTAGTCTGAAACTACCTTACGCCCGGGCGATAAACCCTAGCTTGAACCATAGCACATAAAACAAACATAGAACATTATGGTGGCAATGGGTTAGATGCATAGAGCTAGATTTTAGATGAATTATGGAAGTCGCTTTCACGCTAAACGGAGTTAGTATGCATGAGATATGGATTTTATAATATTAATCCCTAATTAAGTCATTAGGGTAATATTATAATATTATTTTATCATGTAATAATATTGGAACTAATTTCATGATAAAATTCTATAAATCAAATAATGAATTTACAAATTTTCGGGAATTTTTCGACACGGAAGGCATACTTTTATAACTCGTGGTACAATAGCCGGGTAGTCGTAGCAATTTACAAAGTGTACACGAGCAAGGCCTCCCATACACGTGGTGCCACGTGGGTCCACGTGGGCGCCACTTTGTGGCAGCCATGTAGGCGCCCACGTGTATTACCAAAGCCTCGGTGGCGGGACGGGCGTCGGATCGAGTAGAACGGAAGGGCGACGTGGCGTCCTTCCATTGGCCGTGCGAAACGCCCGTTCGCGGTTACCTGGTGGAGCTTACGGCGTCGCTTCCGGGAGGTCCCTCGTCCGTCGGCGGCAATCAGCGGCGCGCCGGCGAGTCCTCGCCCGGAACGGCTTCCTTCACCCGGTGCTCGCCGCGAGGGGCCTCATGCTGTACCCATTGTCGCTCGAACCCGATGGTGGCGGTCGAGGGCGGGCGGAGGGCTCGCTTCCCCTCGGCGGCGGCGGCGGGTTCCCTCCTTCTGGCGACCGGGGCGCCCGGCGTATCGCGTACACAAACGCAAATGCGAGGGGAAAGGAGGGGAATTGAAAGAGAACGAGTTGGCGAGCGTACCACACCACCAATCGACCGACCGGCGACCTCCTAGGAGCGGCCTTGGCTCGGTTTCTTCCGGCGGCGGACTCCTCCGAGTTGGGGAAACTGGGATTCCCGGCGAAGGGTAAGGAGGGGAAGGTATGGTGAGCACCACGTGTTCCAGCGCGAGCGGAGCTCATCGAGGCGGCGGGGGCTCGTTTGAGGGTGGCGAGGCCTATTTATAGGTGCGACCATGGAGCTCCCATCGAGATCGCTTCCTCCACTCCCGATATTTTCCTCGACATGGCTCCTTGTCGCGCTGGGCCGGAGCTAGTGCCTGCGTGAGTCGGGACGCCGTGCTTGCCTCGGGCGTGAGCTGGCCGCCGAGTCGCGTCTTCAGCAACGAATAGGAGCTTGTCGTTCGCCATGGCGGCACGGCGGTCCGCGGCGCGATCGTGGGGTTTGACCCGAGCCATCGCGGCGCGCGTCGTGCACCTCGTGTCCCGATGTCCGCTTTCCGTCTTGCCCGCCCCCGGCGGCGTAGGCCCCAGGCTATCCGTCGGGCTCGCTCACTTCCCGCGGACGGTTGACGCGGCGGCGATGGGTTAGTGAGCCGCTCCCTGGGTTGGTGTCGTGGGCTCGGCGGCGAGGTTAGTGGGGTGCCCCGTGGTCTCGCTAACGCGGAAGGCCCGGTGGTACGGCGAGGGAGCAAGCTGCCGCGGCGCCACCGGCTACGCTGCCGCTACTTTTCCCCGGTCGGAGGTAGACGACGACCGCGGGTCCCGCCTCGGCCGGGCGTGAGAAAGAAGGGAGGCCGAAAGGGCCTCGTTGCCTAGCCGCCGGCCGCCGTCGTTGTTGGCCTGTTCGCGAAATGGAAAGGGAAGGGAAGAGAGAGACCGGCCGGGCCGGGCCGGAGAAGGGGAGGGGAGAGATTGAGCCCGAGAGCTCTTTGTTATTTTCTTTCCTTTCTCCATTTCTTTTCCTATTTCTCCTTTTCTACTTCCCATATTTCCTTTCTCATCTCTGTGTGTAATATATATAGTAAATATTCTCACAAGCACTTAGGTATTCCCATGACTTTAAATTCATGGAAATATTCATTCCTTTGCACTTGTAGAATTATATATATCTATGCACACACGTTTCCCTAATATTATCATTTCGCGTGTAACATTTACATATATATTTTATAAATATTTTCCCAAGCACATTGATATTCTCGGACTTATTTGTCGAGGATAATTATTTGTTGTGCTCAAGTGAAAATAAATATAGATATGTATACATTCTCGTACACGTGCGTGTCTCGACATTTATTATTCCCGAGATAAATTTGTAATTCATTCTCATGCGAATTATTCTTCCATAATTTAAATCTAGAACTTACCTTGCATCCTTGGTCACCATAAAGCTCGACAAGCAACAAACAAGATTTCCTATTTTCTATATGATGGGATTTTTGAAATGCGGGTTTTCAAATCGGGGTTTCGCTTTTAGCGTAAAAATAGATCAAGTTTTAGTTGTAATTATAAAAAGTTCAAATTTTTAGTAATTTTTAAAATGATGCAAAAACACGGGTGTTACAAATCTACCCCTTAGATGAATCTCGTCCCCGAGATTCCTAGTCTACAAGGTGAAGATCCTAATTAAGGCCGAAAGGGATAGAGATAGAAAGAGAGAGAGGAAAACTTTCCATTGCTTACAATCTTTGTCTTTGTCGAACCTCTACGATTATCGCGGCTATCCCGTCTCCGGGGCAACACGACACTATAGAGGGCATGCCTTCTGCGCCGTTGGTGATTGCCGCCGCTTTTTACCCCATCTCCTTGGTCTTGCTTCCTGTCTTCTTAGTATTCAGGTCTTCTCGGGCGGCTACTCCACTTAGAGGACTGATTCCTCTAGTGTCTTCGGTCTTTTCGCGGTCTTCTAGTGCCTGTCTTCCCTTGTCCTTTCCGGTCATCTCATGTGTATCTCATTGTTCAAGCGTTCTTCGAATACAGCCATCGTGAGCTTGGCATTATATTCCTCGCCTCAATCCCTTAGTCTTACATTTGCTTCTTTAGTTTCTCGCCTTAGCCCATTTCCATATTTCTCTGTTTCTTCTTGTTCTCGCCCATTTGTATTTTTTCTTCTTCCAAAATTTCTTTTATTTACCACACTACCCCACTTAGAAAAATTTTCTACCTATTATTTGCTCTGTGGCTTTTTATGCTTTGGCACCCGCCAATTTTTCTTTGTTGATGCTCGCATTTGGATCGTGGATCAAGCACAATGATCTTGATAACTTCAAGGGGAGTACAACAAAGAGAGTGAAAAAGGGAATGCTTCTCTACGGTTACACCTCCCTTGGGGTGATGGTTCTACTGCGTCGGACATGGTGGCTTTGGCTTCGGGTCCTCAGACTTGGCTCACCTGACTTGGGCTTCTTCTCTTGGTGTTGCCCGACCGAGGGGTAGGGGTGGTCCTTCTTGTCGGTCTTCGTGCGGTGGTGGTGACCCGGTGGAGTCCTGGCTCTTGGTGGGTGACTTTGCAACGATGGTGCCGCGCTCTTCAGATTCACTACCCTCATACTCGGGGGCTCTCGATGCCAAGGTTCCGGGCGGTGTGGTAGAGAAGCCGGGAAATCCGAGGTGTTGATGCAGCGTCGCTAACCCAAGTCCGCCATTTCGGGCCGTGGTTGGTGATAGTTCTTGGTGGGTGGATGGCAAGGAGTGCGATGGCCGAGGGTGAAAGATGGGGTAGCAAAGGAATGTTTGGAGTGGGTTGGGGGTGAGAGCAATGGTGGTGCTCCTTTTATAGTGGGTCGAAGGCGATGGCTTCGGGAGAAAGCTTTGGTCGATTGGTATTGTGGTTGTGGTGTGTGGTGGAAGGAAGGGGAGTGAGTCTCTCAGATCCATTGACCTTGTAATAGTATCATGGTCATGGGGACTTTGTGTGGATCTTGGCCGGTGGATTCCCTATAGTGGAAACTGTGTGTCTTCTCTATTGTCGGGATACTGTTTTCTGGCATTTTTTTTATGCTTCCAGGGGCATCTGTTTACTTTCGGGCATAATATCTTTTATGGGCTTGATGACCGCCTTCGATTATTGTAGTCCTCTTATTATATTCGCTTGCAATGCTAATCTTCTGCTTTGGCTTGCATTATCGGCACCGGGTTGCCACTTGATCTCGCTATGTTGTCTTCCCGCGGCTTCGCCGGGTCGTGGTTCGGGGTCAAAGTAACAGCAGACGCCGGCTTTTGGCATTGAGGTGACAAAGATGTCGGCAATGTTGCACGGTCGTCGGTCACAAGAACACCGAGGCGACGGCGTGTGACGGCCGTAGGGAGAACACCGTGCGGTTCGGCGACTACGATCGTGATGTCCACTTGGTTGTCGTTACGTCCTGCGCAGGTTAGTTCCTATTCTATCTGGACTAGAAAGAGAATGGGAGGGAAAAGCATAAGGTACGATAAGGATCTATCTAACTAAGGATTAGAGGGAAGCAAGCATTTTAGGTGGGGATAGACTTTGGGGTATCCTAGTAACACTAGTGTCGGGGATCACACAAACTTACCTGGTGTGAATCGCATGAAAAGTTTGTCACGGTGAACTAAGTTTGTAGGAACTTGTCTTATTACTCGTGACTTAAGGGGACTTCCAAGATGCGTTCATCGATCCTATTGGAATTTTCCTTCCACTATGAGTAGTAAAAATGGAGAAATTTCCTTTAGGATTGAAAAGAATTAAGGTATTATACTAAACAAACAAGCGCGTCAATAGTTCTCATCACAGACGACTCCATTGATGGTACATGGTCGCACCACACATAACAAAATCGCCATGATGGTTATTGCTTGGCGACTTTACACCTACTAAAGGCCTTGAAGCCTAGGCATCTGCGATGGCTAGCGAACACTTAGCAATTAATGCTAAGACATTGCTTGCACAACAAGCTTGCACGAGGATTTTACTACTCATACTTATTTCGTTCTTGGGGACCATGCCCTATTCGATGCTAGACTTGCACATTACATCGGCACCCACTTAGGTACTCGGACAACTTTGGCATTTCCATTTAATTCTTTGGCTAGCACTTGCATCCTTCTGTTGGGGCTTTTGGGAATATACAAGTTCATTAAGTACTTCGATACTTGGTCTTCATGAAACTATCGATTTTAATATCGAGGAAGGCCAAGATATCCTAGGCACTTTAGCATCCATGAGGGAAGTTATGGAAACTTTCTTTTTGTTCGGCGGTCCGTTTGAGATCATCCTTACTAGTCCATCGCTACTAGAGTTTCGATGTTAGCATCGATTTCGTAACTTATGAACTATCATAGTAAAGGCGTACTCGTAGCAACAAGTTTAAAAGTAGTTATCCTTATGTGGAGTTAAATTACGCTCACCCAAAATTCATCCTATGGACAAGCTCGGCTCTCGATACCACTACTCACGCCCCACTTTTAATGGGTCGATTAATCACACGTGTTTTGCGCGGGATCACGCCACAAACACGCCTATTAGTAAATGCATTAATGGTAGCGAGAATAGTAAAAACGAGCCTATCGAGATATAGGATGGAAAGGGACTTACAATGGCGATGAAGGGTCACCGAAGTCGGGTTACAATATCGAGTCGGCCAACCGGAAGCGGTGGATTAACTATGACACCGTCCCTTACTCCACAAGGCGGACTTGTGCACGGATGAAATCCGGGCTTCAACGTCCTTCTCCTAAGCAAACATCTTACGAACTCCTACGATACGCTATCTTCTACCTTGTCGTCGATCTTACCTTCACATGTGCCGATATACGTAAAAAATAGAGGGGTGAGTACAAACGTATTCGGCAAGTCCCAACCCGGGGTTGTAATTATTAAGGGTTTGGGCCCTAAGCGAGTCTCTAAAAATCGCTCTCGCTAGTTCCCTTATCTCATGTCATCACCGCTGTCATGACACCACATGTTAGTCATCATCAAAATGTATATCTAATCATAGATGTTCGTCCTAGCACTTGCCCATTCCAGGGCGTGGCTATTCAAATAGATTCAATTAACTCTGCAGAGGTTGTACACTTTTCCCCACACGATAGACCTTTGCCCTTACCACCGCGACTTGGCTTAGACAGGCCCTAACGAGATCCGTACCGCTTGGGTGCTACCCTAGGTATATTGGTATAATCTTCACCACGACTTCTCGGGGTTGGAAGGACAACACGCCACCCTAAGATGACGCATCACCCTAGACAATATGGTGATACCAAATCACCCACGGCTTTCTGAGGTAATACCTAATTACCCAACCTATACCGCCAACACCACTCTCAATCTCAAATCATCAATATGTGCCTCTAGCATCTGCGCCACCGCGCGCCCAAACACTTCCGTGGAAGACCATTCAACATCCACGCCAACCCACATGGGGCCACTCTCCCCCACATCTCGCTCCTAATAGGTCGCTTGCCCCTCCGGCCACCTTGGATCCCAAATTATACCTCAACCCAACGGGGTGTGAATCAAGCCGCCCCATAAACGGCGTGTGGCCATGCGTAACATTATACTAGGTAGAAGGTCTATGAACCGTCCTTAGGGGAGGCGAGTATCTCTCGCGAGGAACCCCTCGCGCGATTCCCGACGTGGTATTTAGGCTCTACCGGACTACCACTACTCACCTCTTTTGTTGGTTAGGGTTCACTAGGCATTCCTAGGTTTCTCTTGAATACAATGTGTGAGCGTAGATAACGTGGATAGTTACGTCATCCTGGTTTGACTCCCCTAGCTACGTTATCGCTCATACCTCTATTTACTAATCCAATTATTATATCCTCATCATCATCAGATTATTAAGGTCATGATTAGGGGGGTAAGGACTTGCCTGGGAGGTTCTTCGAATCGGCACGGCGTCGAACGTCGGATACTCCTAATCGGTCGTCGGAAACTACCTTTACGCCCGGCGATAAACCCTAGCTTGAACCATAGCACATAAAACAAACATAGAACATTATGGTGGCAATGGGTTAGATGCATAGAGCTAGATTTTAGATGAATTATGGAAGTCGTTTTCACGCTAAACGGAGTTAGTATGCATGAGATATGGATTTTATAATATTAATCCCTAATTAAGTCATTAGGGTAATATTATAATATTATTTTATCATGTAATAATATTGGAACTAATTTCATGATAAAATTCTATAAATCAAATAATGAATTTACAAATTTTAAAAATTTTTCTAACACGGAAGGCATACTTTTATAACTCGTGTACAATAGCCGGGTAGCCGTAGCAATTTACAAAGTGTACACGCAAGGCCTCCATACACGTGGGTGCCACGTGGGTCCACGTGGGCGCCACTTTGGGCAGCCATGTAGGCGCCACGCGTATTACCGCCGCGCCTCGGTGGCGCGCGGGGCGGCGTCGGGACGAGTAGAACGGGCGGCGTGGCGTCCCTTCCATTGGCGGCGCCGGCGCCAAGTTCTCGTGCTTAATTGGGAGCTAACGGCGTCGCCGGGGAGGTCCTCGCCCGTCGCCGAAGGCAACCGCGGCGGCGCTTCGGCGAGTCCTCGCCGAAACGGCTTTCCTTCACCCGGTGCTCCGCGAGGGGCCCATTCGTGCACTACCCATTGTCGCTCCCGAACCCGATGGTGGCGGTCGTGGCGGCGGAGGCTTCGTCCCCTCGGCGGGCCGGCCGGAGTTCCGGCGACGGCGGGCGCTGGCGTGGCCGTTTATACGCCGCAAATGCGAGGGGAAAGGAGGGGAATTGAAAGAGAACGAGTTGGCGAGGCGTACCACACCACCAATCGACGGGGACGACGACCCTCCTAGACGGCGGGGGCCGGTTTCCTTCTCGGCCGGCGGACTCCGAGCTGGGAAACCCTCGGTTCCCGACGGAGGGGTAAGGAGAGGGAAGCTACGGTGAGCACCACGTGTTCCAGGCGCAGCGGAGCTCATCGAGGCGGGGCGAGCTCGTTTGAGGGCGGCGAGGCCTATTTATAGGTGCGCCATGGAGCTCCCATCTCGGTGAGATCGTTTCCTCCACTCCCCGATATTTTCCGACATGGCTCCTTGTGCGCGTGGACCGGGAGCTAGTGCTCGCGTGGAGCCGGGGCCCCCGTGCTTGCCTCGGGGCGTGGCCGGCCGTCGAGTCGCGTCTTCAAATGCCGAGCTTGTCGTTCGTCATGGCGCACGGCGGTCCGCGGCGCCTACGCTGTGGGGTTTGACCCGAGCCATCGGCGCGCGTCGTGCACCTCGTGTCCCCGAATGTCCGATTCGTCGTCTTGCCCGCCCCCGGCCAGAGCGACCGGCCGTCGGGCTCGCCCGACTTCCCGTGTGACGGTTGAGAGCGGGCGAAGGTTAGGTGTGCTCGGCTCCCCGGGTTGGTGTCGCTCGCTCGGGCGAGGTTAGTGGGGTGCCCCCGTGGTCTCGCCAACGCGGAAGGCACGGTGGTACGGGCGGGGAAGCGGTACGTGCGCGCGGCGTGCCACGCCGTCGGCATTTGTTTCCCGGTCGGAGGTGAGCGGCGACTGCGAGGTCCGTCAGTCGGCGTGAGAAAGGGAGGAGGCCAAAAGCGGGCCTCGTTGCCTAGGCTGCCGGGCCATCGTTGTTGGGCTGGCTTTGTTCGCGCAAATGGAAAGGGAAGGGAAGAGAGAGACCGGGCCGGGCCGGAGGAGGGAAGGGGGGGAGATTGAGCCCGAGAGCTCTTTGTTATTTTCTTTCCTTTCTCCATTTCTTTTCCTATTTCTCCTTCTCCTTTTCTACTTCCCATATTTCCTTTCTCATCTCGTGTGTGTGTAATATATATAGTAAATATTCTCACAAGCACTTAGGTATTCCCATGACTTTAAATTCATGGAAATATTCATTCCTTTGCACTTGTAGAATTATATATATCTATGCACACACGTTTCCCAATATTATCATTTCGCGTGTAACATTTACATATATATTTTATAAATATTTTCCCAAGCACATTGATATTCTCGGGACTTATTTGTCGAGGATAATTATTTGTTGTGCTTTCGGTGAAAATAAATATAGATATGTATACATTACGTACACGCGCGTCGTGTGTCTCGACATTTATTATTCCCGAGAGATAAATTTGTAATTCATTCTCATGCAGAATTATTCTTCCATAATTTAAATCTAGAACTTACCTTGCATCCTTGGTCACCATAAAGCTCGACAAGCAACAAACAAGATTTCCTATTTTCTATATGGTGGGATTTTGAAATGCGGGTTTTTGAAATCGGGGTTTTGGTTTTAGCGAAAAAATAGATCAAGTTTTAGTTGTAATTATAAAAGTTCAAATTTTTAGTGATTTTTAAAATGATGCAAAAACACGGTGTTCTGACCCGAGCCTTTTAGGCGGCCGCCAGTGGGTCCCACATATCGATCTCATATTTTTATGTCGGTTTACCACCGACCTTGAGGTTGTATCTACACCGTTATTGAAGGTCGGTTTGATCCAATGGTCATCGTTCATCGCCAAGGCCTATATAAGAAGACCCCGACCCCAGTGGTGAAACCTAATTCATTCTATTCTTTATCTCTTGACCTATTGGTCATTGAGGTGTCCCAATGTGAGGACAATCTCTCCACTAGAGAATTAGGGCTAGACTCTCTAATGTAATAGATTAGCAACTAGAGAGTTAGGGAGAGTGGAGCTTTGCTCGGTTACGGAGATGATCTCTCTGAGTTTGGTATGTCTTGTATCCTTTCTTTGTAAGACTTATGATTCATATATTTATCTTCTCTATTTACTTCCATGTCTTTCATATATGGTTAGTATAGTTGTTATACCATTGCATAGGATCTTCGCTCGTATTGAGGACTCTAGTTATTCATGGTAGCTAGAGTAGTAATCGATAGTATAGACATGGTGTCTAGGCTATAGTTTACACGAGATTGCACCCAACCCCACGGATAGTTTGTGGTAGCCTCGGGTGGTGGCGACCACGGCGGTAGACGTATTCCACCACGTTCGGGTTGGTGTTTGTAGGACCCGTGGTCGGAGCTTCCTATCCCCCTTCTCATCTCTTTACGTGGCTAGTGTTACGATGTCCCGAAGTGTTTTGGTGTGATTGCTATCATAGAACCTAAGTAATAGAGAAGTACATTGGAACCTTGATCTCTTCCGCTGTCCTCTCAACTTGCTAGCCGTACATTTATCATGGAATTCTACGGTATGATTTATATTACTCATAACTCTTATCAAATATCATTTACCCCCTCGGTATAGTCTAGTGGTTTGCTAAGTTAGTGGATACATGATTGTGACTTATTAGAATTCTTTAGCCAAAGCTTCCCGTGGATACGATACTCTAGAATGCTCATCCTAGGAAAAGCTACAATGGTAGGTGTTACGTGGCGCTTGCACAATCCTTCACATTCTTTTAGCACTTAACAAATGCCAACAAGCTTTTTTTGAGGCGCCGTTCTTGGAAGCAATTGGCGTATAAGATTTTAATAATGATCATGATGTACGCTAATTTAGTGTATCACTAGCTTTAGTAGGATTACTCTTGTTACATTGAGTTGTGGAATAGACGGGGCAAAAGATGTCATTCACGACCTTAGGCAAGATTCCACAAGAAAGAAAAAGAAGAAAGATTGAAGAACCCACGATTGCCTAATCATTCAAGATTCATTAACATGGGAACCCCGGTGTCTCAAGGTATGCATTTAAATAAATAAATAAATATATATATATATATATATATAATTCCAACCATGTATAGATTGGAGAAGAAGTCGCCAGTCATAAGAATTCAATACACACATCTCAAGTGACGTACATAGAAGCTGCACATCGTGGTAAGTATGATAAAAAGGTGGAAAAGTCTTGCTCATGGACTATAAATTGATTGAGTAGTTATCATTTAATTTCTTGTATTGCATTGCATGTTTACTTGATCAAGCGATGCATTCACTCCGCTAAGTTTATGTTTTCTCATAGTAGATCCATTGCATGATTAGTTGCATCTATCCATACCATTTGCATCTAAAAAAATAATAAAAAAAAATCCTCACCATCATCATGCTCTTTTCGCCTCTAATTGAGTAAATCTCTATAGTGCTTTTATGTCACCTTTGTTTGCTATAGTGAGTTTTGGTTTGGAAGTGCTACCATTGGGGCGTTTTCAAAGGCTTTTAAATTAAGCGTGGTGCTTAGGTTAAAATGCATTCCTTAATTGAATTAGACATGGAGTCTAGTTTGGTTATTGAACTAAGAATTGTTTGCATGGACATTGGATATTTTGTTGGACTAATCCATGCAGAAACTCTCAAATCAATTGGGGTAAGTCAAGAGATGAACTCATATCGAGAGATGAAGCAAGGCAAATGATGAACTCCAACCTTGTGCAAAGACACGGCTCATTCATCATTGATGGAAGAATTGTAAGTATCACATCATTCACTCTGTCTTTTTGCTACAAGTTACCTTTGCCTTGATCCACATGCTAGAGTGAAGCCATGGGTGGTGGGAATCGTCCCGGTCTCCGGATACCGGTTGTCGAGACCCAGGCTAGATTGGGCGGAAGCGACACCCGATCGTCGATCGTTGAGGCGGAGGAGGAGGCGTGGGGAGATCACGGTTTCACGACGGCGGCGGCCGGCGGCACGGGCAAACAGCCTAGGAGCGAGGGAGCAATATTTATTTATTTCCTAATAAGGGCCTTCCTTATAGATTGGAATATTCCATTTTATACAACAAAAAAAAGCCTAAGATAATCCTAACTTGAAGACGAAGAGCGAGTTGGACGCGGGGGGGAGGAAGGAGGAGGCGGCCGGGCGCCCCGGCTCCCCCCTCTCCCGTCGTCCAGGCCCCCTAATGGGCCAGCGGGCGGCAGCGTCAGGCCCCTTTAGCCCTTCCCCTGGGCTGGCCCAATTCGGATCATGACATGCCATGCATATAGAGATGATAAATAAAATGCACAAAAATCAACAATAAAATATTTCACTAGAGATAAGCACTTTACAATTTCCATTTGTATTTGTATTCATTATTAAACTTACCATCAGAATGTTTGGGTGCCCTTTTTGTTCCTCATAGTGCCTCAAGGGTAAATCAATCATTTCAGATACCATTTAATGGTGTTAGAGGTAAAATATGACGATAGGGTCAGATTGTTAATCAAAAGCTCAAGTGGGCTAAATAAGTAAAAAAAAATTGTTTCAGGGACAAGGAAGAAAGGCAAGTTTCAACCAAACAAGAAATTTTCTCCTTACTTTTTAAAGTTTGTTGGAGAAAACCACACTTAATTTTATGACAAGTCATATCAAAACCAATCTCAAAAACCATCTTTGTTTTTTCTTGTAGAATGATGTTTTCATAACATTTCTAGTTGGAGGAAAAGCCGTTTGCGAGGGTCTAATAGTTTTCCGGTTAGTAGCTATTTTGGTAAAAAAAAATTCGAATCTCACATTAAGCAAACAGATTTGCATGCATTACTGTATTTGCTTTGCTCCTTAAGTTTTTGGGCAGCAAAATGATGGTTCGAAAATTCAAATCAAACTATGTAGAGGGAGACAACCCTTGTGGAAGCCTTTATTAGGGAAAAAATAGTGAAATGGGCCAGCCCATTGAAACAAGCCCAGGCCCAAGATGGAAGCGGCGCTTTGACTTGCGTAGGACACTCGGCTCCTGGGGCTTCCGCAACCGCCGCGTCGTGCCGTCGCTGCCCTGCTGCCCAAGCCTCCGGTGGTTCTAGTGGAGCCGGCTCACTCCCGCGACACCGCCGCGGCCTCCCGCTGTCTATGGACGGCGAGGAGGCGCCTCTGGGCGCGCTCAACCTGGCCGAGTACGCCCCGCTGGCGCCCGCACCGTCGACTGCTACAGGCGCATCCGCAAGATCGGCGAGGGCACCTACGGGTAAGCGAGCTGAACCGAAATCCCCTCGGCGGCACGCTGGCCGGGCTAAATTTCCCCTTGCATTTCGGTCTGTTCCGCCTGAATCGTTCGCCGCCCGCTGCAATTGCAGTAGATGTTGAGTGGCCGTGGGATCGTACAGGCCGGCGGCGGAGTGATGGTGATCCGTTTGGTCCGTGGGTTGCACGATTGATGACGTACTTGGAGGCAGTTGTCGGCGGAGACTTTGTGTAGGTCATTGCTTGTTGGTGGAGCAACTGTGCTTTTGTTGTTTGGTCCAAGACTAGATGCCATCAGTTATTGGGCATCATTAAAGCTTTATTTGCTCAATTAGTTAGTTACTTAGGGTTCCTTCGGTAGTGTTGGATAAGATAGGTTGGTATTTCTGTCAGAATACCTGAATTGTTATGCACGCATATACGTTAAGTTCTGATGTATAGCAACTATAATGCAGCTAGGTAATGTCCTTTTTTTGAGTCTGATGAAATGGGGCAAAACCCATAACATATGGTACTAACCTGATTATATGCATTTTACCTGGAATTTCACTTATTTATGCTTACAACTTTGCTCTGTTGCGTCAGCTTTCATCTTCTTGGACATCTTGAGTCCTAACAGTGCTGTTCGTCCTATATGCCGTCAATTATTGGGCATCATTAAAGCTATAATCATTTAGTTAGTTGCTTAGGTTTCCTTCAACAGTGCTGGACAATATTAGGTAGGTATGTCTGTCAGAATGCCTGAATTGTTAGGCATGCATATACATTAAGTTTGAATGTATAGCAATCATGAAAACTTTATTTATGTATATACTGCAGCTAGGTAATGTCCTTCTATTTTAATCTGATGAAAGGGAGAAAATCTCATAGAATCTGGTACTATCCTGATTATATGAATTTTACCATGAATTTTACTTATTTATTTTTACAACTTTGCTCTGTTGCGCCAGCTTTCATCCTTTTGGACATCCTGGGTCCTAACAGTGCCGTTCATCCTAGATGCCATCAGTTATTGGGCACCATTAAAGCTATAATCATTTAGTTAGTTGATTAGAGTTCCCTCGGTATTGTTGGACCTCGGGATGTCTGTCAGAATGCCGGAATTGCTCCCGTATATATTAAGTTCTGATGTAGAGCAACCATGAAAACTTTATCTATGTATATAATGCAGCTAGGTAATGCCCTTTTATTTTAGTCTGATGAAAGAGGGGGAAATACCATAACGTGTGGTGCTAACCTGATTATATGCATTTTACCAAGAACTTATTTGTGCTTACAACTTTGCTCAGTTCGTCAGCTTTCATCTTTTGGGCGTCCCTGAGTCCCTACGTTTTCTCTAGTATTATTATCCCATGACAAGCTTTTTATCTGTAGAAAACATATTTCTGGAATTCATATCTCAATATGTTGGAGCACATTAGGTCACAAAAAGATTTTTACCTATTAGACAATCTGATAATCTAGATATGTTGTCACATTCCCTTGTTGAGCCAATGCTTTTCTAGAAAGCAGTTTGTGATGACGAGTTGGAGACACTAGAGCCCTATCTTAAGTTTTCTTATGAGATCTAGCTTCTATTTCAACTCCATGTGGATAACTCAGTATAGATTTTTGTGTGTATAGAAATATTATGTTTTATGTGTTTGAGCAATAGTTCAGGTTAAGGATCTGTCAATGGTATGTTCTTATGTTTTCTATTCTTCCAATTCACTTGGCCATTCGTTTGCTTTTTACTGGAACTAGAGTTTGTTCCCTTTTTACTGCTAGATATCAATTTTCTCTCAGTTGGTAACTTGTGATTGAATCTTGCGTTTTCTTTTCTTTCTATTTTGACTATTGTAAAATACTCCCTCTGAGAGGGTCTGATACTCTGATTGTATTCAGTGGAGCGTAAATAAAAATACCGCCTACCTTTGACTCTGTATCTAAAATGGTTAATAGGGGCAAGTACTTTCATTGCAAATTTGATTATGCAATGTGCGACAAGCAGGGTGTATGAAGATGCAAAATACCAAACCTCTTGAGAAAAAATGTGGCATTCTTGTAGAATATATAGAGCCATTAGGTATAGTCTTTCGCACTGACCATAATTTATAGTCCTTTCTGAACCCCTACTTTTACTGAACCTAGTGGACTATAATGGTCTTCCATCATGTCTTAAGATCTTTGAAGTAACCTGCTAAACAAGGCTCTTTGAAATAACAACGGTTAAAATTTCAGTCTTGATGTTCTTTCTTGTCCTTAGGATTATTTCATGATAAGAAAATGGAATAAAGGAGATCGCCTGTCATATTTTCATTAGTTTTATTTCCTTGCCATCTACATTGATCTGCGGGGGCATTTTACTACTACATGAATATCTATGGTCTATCTAACCACCTAATTTGTCACTGTCATGTCTTTTCCTACAAATCTCAGCGAGGTATTTGAAGCTGTGGATATTATTACTGGGGAAAGAGCAGCACTTAAGAAAATAAAACTGGATGATGGCAAAGAAGGGGTAAGTTTTATGATATCAATAAAGCTGATAATACTTAAGCACATTGTTTTGTGCGGCGTTATAGACCCTCCGCTGAACTATTCAGTACCTCTGTAGTTTCCACGCCAAATCTTGCGTGAGATTAAACTATTAAAAAGCTGGATCATGAGAACATCATCAGATTGAAAGAGATTGTAGTATCTCCTGGTAACAAATGTTCATCTAGTCATTTCGAGATATATAATAGAGTGCATGAGTACAATGACATTGCTTAACCATTTTTTAAATTTTTTCTCAGGTTCTGCACATGGAACAGGCGGATCAGGTATATTATCACTCAGTTCTCTTTTATTTGATTGCTTATATTCTTCATCAGCTCATGCTGATGGATATGATATTTTCCTGTTTAATTGATTTTTACCTGCATATAATTTTATCCTGTGGACTGTGTAGATGATCACATCTATAGGGGAGATATCTACATGGTGTTTGAATACATGGACCATGATTTGAAGAAAGTATTGCACCATAGTGCCCCATCCCAAGTCAAGGTACTCAAGTGTACTCCTTCCTTCTATAAATCTTGGGCACGTTTCTCTTCACATTTTTCTAGCAATCTAAGGCATGGTTTGCTTTCCTATGCATGTTATTTTTGTTAACTCTATGTTTGCTTCATGTCATTAGCAATTGTGGTTACTGCGTTAGCCACTAGTAATCACATTGATGGTCCATGCCAGGGGTGGAGCCAGTATTTGGGCATCACGGGGGTCATATCATATCACATATGCTTATACTGATTTTGGCTAGAACATAGATAATAACAAACAGATGTGTGCATGTTTTTCACTTTCTCAATACAAAGAAAGTTATCTGTCCTAAATAGCTCAAAAACATAGCAGAACATAACAAAATAGCATGTCACATTAGGATCTTCAGCAGCATCGGATCTTGGAACAGTTAATTTAGTAGCTTGATCATTTGTCACATTATGATTTTCAGCAGAATGGAGGCTTGAAACAACTGACTTATAATCTTCAAACGGTCTTAGACCTGTTCATCTTGGCTAAACATTAAACAATGAATCAAGTAATCAACTAAAGACAATAAAAAGAACTCTAAATTAATTAAAGAGAAAATGGGATATGTATAATTTAGTTAGTCTTAGCCCCACCTGATTAATCTAATTATAATGCTTGTTGCAATTGGAAACTAAATTCATACGAAGGTAGTATGAAGCATACCTTCTGGAGTACTACATGAATCCGCAGCCCTAGTGCTGCATTCCATGGCACACAGCACATGCTGCCCTGGCGAGTGGAGCGTAGGCACGTGAGCAGGGGTTAGTCGAAGAAAGGAGAGGAAGTTGAAGCGTCGCAGTCAAACGAAGTGGTGTTGAACTGCACAAATAGTTCTGCTTGGCTTGGTTGGGCTTATTCTCAATCCTCCATGGATGTGCCACAGATGTCAAGAAAACAGTAATAACATCATTGGAAACAATGATTGATGTACCTATTGGCGACTTAGATGTCATCCCTAGTATCCATGGACAAGGGTAAAAAACAAGAAGCAACGATTAGCTTTGGTGAGATGTCATCCCAGACTCCATGGAATCTGAGATGACTAAGTTGAAGCCCTCATGAGTGATGGCGAGGTCGACCCTGATTACATGGACGGTGGTGAAGGCTGCAAAGCTCATGGGCTTATGCTGATGCACCAGTACCAGTGGCCTCCTTTATTTGTTATTTTGTTCTCATCCATGCATAAGTGGATGGAATCTAATTTCTCATCCAAAACGACATTGTGTGGCGTCTAATTTTCCATTCAAATTTTCATCATGTGCCAGTTGGGATCAAATTTTCTGGAAAGAAAAACTGTTGGGCAGGGCATAGCCTAGCTTGAGTTACTAGATCCCTTGCAGATACCTTGACGTATTGTTATGTGACTCTGCACTAAACATGCATGCAATTGCCCATAAATTGATTAGGCAGTGGCATGGCATTGAATAATGCGTTTTACTTAAGGACTTGACTTGGGCAAATAAGTCATTTTGAGTGAATCCTTGGTTTAGGCACTGAAAAGAAACAGGCCCAAGAATCATGGAGTGTGTATTTAATGAAAAAAATTATGAATTAACAGTGAGATATGTCATTAGCCATTAGTGTGTTTCTTAACATGACCATTTTTTATGCAAATTTTCATTTCTTCAGGTTTATATGGGGCAGCTGCTAAAAGGATTGCAGTACTGCCATGCCAACAATGTACTTCATCGGGATATCAAAGGTTTTCGCTATTTTAGATTTAACTTGAAACTTTGCATCTCTGGTCATTTGTGCTTTCGACCCTATTTTCTTTGAATATGTTTTGATCTCATAATTGTCTGTTTATTGAATTGTTTGTAGGGGCTAATCTTCTAATAACTGGTGGTAAGTTGTTAAAACTACGCAGATTTTGGCCTTGCAAGGCTGTTCACTAGAGATGGAACTTTAACAAATCATGTCATCACTTTATGGTACCGGTAAGTGGAATGGGCAAAATAACACCATAGCACATTTGTTTGGGCCAAAACCTTTTTATCCCTTATACTAACACAACTTTTTCCATGAATATGTGCTGATGTGGACATCATTCTTAACTGTTCATAGACCCCCTGAGTTGCTTCTTGGTGCCACAAGTTATGCTGAACCTGTAGATATTTGGTCTGTCGGTTGCATATTTGCGAATTTTTACTTAAGAAACCATTATTTCCAGGCAGAACCGGTGCGATGCATACACTTCTCTCCTTTGTGCTCTTGCTCCTGGTGCTATTTTTGAGCATTGGTATTGTGAACATTGGACATGATGAGTTTTTGTGTTGGAAACGAGGAATATCGTGCGGGATTAGGTTGATTGATTGCCAAGTACACATTTGTATATACCACAGGGTGTGCCAGAGCTAGAAGCCCTTGTAACCCTAGGTGCATGGGCCTTAGGCCAACCATGGCATAAACCTAACCAGCCCACTAACAGTAACAGCCTGTCTAACAGGCATGATGCACACATACAGCAATTTGTGCGTATTTATCTATTTCATTGCTGTTATATGATCCCTGTCTGTCCTACTTTGTTCTATTATGCATTTTTCTGTTACACTGATATTTGTTAGATGTACATATTTATGCTGTACTGTATATTTCCCCACTATTGTAAGGACTTTAGTACATATTGTACAGAACCTTGTCTTCCCCTTTGGGGACTGCAATATAGTGATTTTGCATTTCCAAATGGCCCCGCACCTGCGGCCTTTGCGTCGGTGCAGCCGAGGGCCGGCGCCGGCCCGGGTCCACTGGGTCCCTTCGCGCTCCAGTGCTGGCCCTGACCTGCTTCGCCTGGCTCCCTCTCTCCGGCGCAGCTGCACCAGAAAGTGCACTTTGTTCTAAGCCCTCTTCTTTGCTCTTTGTACACCAAGAAAAGAAGAGAGTGAGCACGACCTCATATCATCCACTCGTCCCGGTGCTGTTCTAGTTCCTCGATGCCCTGTATATTCAATGACACCAATTGGGGCGAGTTTGTCTTCAACATGGTGGTTCACATGGGTAGTCAGCAGCTCTGGGGGGTATCTCGCGAGTGAGCGGACATGTCCATCTCGTCTTGCTCTTCCCACGCCACCCATATATCTGTTGGATGTTATTTATGTTGCTAAGAGCGCTTTGCTTGAGGCGTTTCATGTTCCCATGGACTACCAGTCTGATCTCAATGTTTATGAGGCTTGGTTGCATGAGGAGGCCTGCGCCAAGGCCATCTTGCTTGCGAGTACATCGATCTCTCGATGTCCCTCAGGGGCCTCACTACTACATACCTGATTTGGGCTCACCTTCCTTGTAGTGACAAGGTTCATAATGAGTCAGTGTACCTTGCTGTCGTCGAGGAGGCGCTTCGTCAGTTGGATTCCACTATTGAGAACTTCCATTGTCATATGTTAACGTTTTGGCATCGTCTAGACAATTTGGGTGCTGAGTTCTCTGCTGACACCTGATGGTGTTGTGAGTGCCATCGGAACCCGAGAGAGACTTTTCGTCTTCACAAGTTCCTCGTCTCTGTCCTGACTTCGAGACCGTTCGGGCGCAGTTGCTGGTGTGATTAGTACTCAGCAGCAGCCATCTGTGCTAGCTGCCATGCCAGGTGTCTTTGCCGCCACTGCCACATCCCTCGCCGCCTCAACCCTCGCTTTGGCCCAGATGAGTAGACGACGATGTCACATTCTTGAGACTGCTTGTGTCCTTCTGATCTTGCTCCTCATTTCTAGGCTGAGGCTGTCTCTACGGTTGTCTTCCTCATAAATTTACATCCATCTTCTGCTCTTCAGGGATGCACTCCCTTTGAGCGTCTCTTTGGCACCTCACCGTCTTATAACCATCTTCGTTATTTTGGGTGTCCGCTATGTACTTTTCCCACCCTGTGAATGCACCAAATTGACTGCCCAGTCAGTTGAAAAGATTAGGTGCCAAGCTGCCCAGCTTAAAAATTGTATTTCCTCATACCAGAACAGGATGCTTTACCAACTATGGATTCCAATGCAACCTTGAAAAGAGCCTGAGCATTTGAGGGATTTGAATAGGTAATCCTGCCCAAGGCGAGGACTGTCTGTCTTGTCAAGCCAAAGCCACCTAATGCGGAGAGGCCATCCTAAATACTCCTGATCATGAATACCAAGCCCTCCATTTTGCAGTGGCATTTTGACTCAATTCAGGAAAACAGATCATGAATAACAAGTCAATTTTCTCTTGATTACTCAAGTCCATAGATGCATGTAGATGCATCTATTCATCTCTTATGATAAGATTATTTCCAACAAATAGCACATCTTTGAAAGACTGATTTTATTTCTTGAGACCATCAGAGTTTAGTTCTTTTTCTAAGACCAACTTTGAACAAATGTGGATATCAGTATTATTGATTTCATTTCTTGAGAACATCAGAGTTTAGTTCTTTTTCTAAGACCAACTTTGAACAAATGTGGATATCAGTATTATTGATTTCATGTTTTTATTTTACTGTCAATTTGTATCTGAACTTATTGAATTTATCTGTTGTATTTTTCTTACTTTTCCAAAAATTTCCAGTATTTTTGTTAGTGTTGGATATCCTATTCCTAGTAATAAAACATGCTATATTTTTCGCTCCTATATTTCCTCGAATATGGATGAGTAGTTTCAGATTATTGACATCATTCAACTTTTCTTATTTTGTTATGTTTATGCTTGAAACCTTGACAGAACTTATGTTTTTTTTTTTTTTAAGAGCAGTTATTGAAAATATTTGAACTATGTGGATCTCCAAACGAGGAAAACTGGCCAGGTGTTTCCAAGCTACCATTGTATAAGACTATGACTATCCGTCCTGCGACTCCTACCAAACGAAGCCTGAGAGATATGTTGCAGAAGTAATCCACTAACTATATTTCTTACATGTAGGAATTTAGTGTGGTTACTATTTTTAATGTTTGAATTTAATGTCAAAAATTCTTTTCAGCTTTGACTGTCATGCTGTTGAATTAATTGAACGGATGTTAATCCTTAATCCTTCACAGGTATGTTGCTCTTATGTTTCACACGTCTATCTTTCAACATTTGCTTTGTTGTCTGAGATTTGATAAGAGGCATGCTGACTAATTAACTCCATATCAGCATATTCATGACTAGTGTTTTTTAGGTGGGTCAATGGACCTGCTATACGCATCTCAACTAATTTGAAAAATGCTGGGAATGGTCTAATAATCGGTGTCTGACTTTGTTTGCAGAGGATTTCTGCACAAGACGCGCTCTTGGTGCGGCATACTTCATCAACTAATCTCATATGGGGGAAAGAAGTGTAGATGCGCTGTTTTCTTTCTCGAAAATTTTGTTTACCTTGTCAATGGGTCTGGGGATCTCATTGGTGTAAGTACTATCTGAAGACTGAAGTCTTGTTTCTCCTGCTGACATTGTATTAGGACTAGCAAGCAGTTTAACTTTGTCTAGATGTATTGTACATTATTGCTCGAGTGTATGTGATTATCAATTAATAATAATAACAAGTAGTGATTTTTGGTATATTTTTCATATGACACAGTGTTTCATATCTGTCTCCAAACTAACCTAGTGCAATCAGTCCCAGCATGCTAGTTGCTTCAACAGCTGAGCCATAAATATTTATGAAGAATCAATTGATCTTATATGATCTCTGCACAATGCCACTAGTAATAAAGTAAACACGACCAGTTAATTGAATGGTGATATGCGTTCAGATTGTTGGCCTCAGTCTCTTGTATGCTTAACATACAATGAATAGCTATGATCTATACATGTATATCTGCAGTAACCAATTGCTGTCTGAGAGCACAGAACATATTTTTCCCCTCCCATTTGGTTGACAAAAAATTGTTTCTAACTACCCTCTGCTTTATACTATATACAATTACATGTTGTGAAGAGTATCAGTTTGCTTCTATGCAAAATTTGTGATTTTTGTATCTGTATCTTCTAGTACTAAAGAAATCAGGAGTACTTCTATTTTCCATCAGAAGTACTCCTTGTGGAAATCAAAGCGGGTTCCCGTTTTGTGGCTCATGTCAAGTGACAGTTTCTTCAGTTCTTTGGCAAGTGTAGGTCTCCCACAGTAAAAATACCCCTGCATGCATAATAAACTTTCATGATTAAGATGACGAACACTTGATCAATGCTCAATAGTTTTTCATGCCTTTCAGTGTGCAGAGAAAAGAAAATGAGTACATTGGGGGCAAAATATTACCGACTGTAGAATTTGGGTGCTTGGACGCTATTCTTGTAAATACTTCTTTCCAGTTAGGTCTTGCAAAATGTGTCCTGACCTGAAACATGAACACAATTAATATATTCAAAAGCAATCATTGTCCATCAGCATTCCCAGATTATTATTCAGCGAATCATGATACTCTGTTTACTGAACCAAAGTGTATTTTACCCTTGTGCCTGATACTATGTCTACGCCATGCTTGGCGTGGTTCAGGGCCTGCACCATCGACAGCAGGGTCGTCCTTGCATCTCGCTCCTCATACACGCTTGTCAGATAGTTGTGCAGCTCAATGACACCCTGGTTAAAGCCATCAGGAAGACAGGAATCCCATCAGTCATGAGTACACTAACATCTGCAAGGAAAACAGCACACTTAAAAGGAAGAGATCACCTTCTTGTCCATTTCAGCCACTTCGTTCATAACCCCCTTAAACCACTCGAATGATCCAGGTTCCCTTGTGACCCAGTAGAAGTGTGCGCAGCTTGTTCGGTATGCCCGCCTCTTGTTGCTGCTGCTTGCTGTTGAGGCGCTCAAGCTGTTGGCGCTGTCCTCGGACCGGGTGGTCTCCATTGCCAGGTCCTGAAAGGTTCAGACAAAGTGACCTTCAGTGTCAGGCAAGCAAGAACTGAGTCACAGAAGGCTGAAAACTGGATGCTACAAATGAGACACTACCATCAGCTCGTCAGCCAGCTTGATGTTGTTCAGAAGATCTCTCAGGATGCTGATGAAAGGCGTTGCGCCGATCCCAAGGCCAACAAGGAGCAGCACGTCGTAGTTCCTGAAATCCTGCGCTGGGGGCGCCGTAGGGGGCCATCGACCAGCAACCTTGGTGGACTGCATCAAAGCCCAGAGGCAACGGATTGCTCAGTTTCATATTGATCAGGAAGATAAACAGGGGAGCAGGAGCAGACATGGCGTGGAGAATGCATGGGAGAACCTCTTGTGCTCCACCGCGCCTAGCTCGCCGAAGGCAGCCCTTCTGGGCACGCATAGCGTGAAGTAGTTCTCGACGAAGATGCGCTTGATTTCTTGTGTCCAGTCACCCCTGGTCTGGATGTGGACGCTGATGTAGTCGTCTCCAGGAGCTGAAGTAATGGAGAAAGGATGCCTGCCATGCGAAGCAGTATCAGAGATGAGTGTAACAAAAAGGAGCAAGGGTGGTCGAACAAGTAGATAGACAAATAAAGAATCAGGCATACCACTCAAAGGGGGAGATTGTTGGACACTGCAGGAAGATGTACTGCCCACTTCTGTAGCGGAATCCGTAGGGTTTCGACATGGTTATGGTCAAGACATTCCCCGGTAGAAGGCACACCTGAGTGAACCAGATTGCGGTAAGAACATGCATGTACTTTCCATCTCTTCCTACTTCCAACCACCAGGTAAGTAGAAAACCCCATCCCATTTTGTTTGTTTAGATCATTCTTTTTGTGAGCATCTAGTTTGGTCTTGAAATTGTGGGACTACTGGCATGAAGTGACCTACTAGCTAGTGATGGGCAGTTGTTGTAAACGAGACAAGTGTTCAATTAAGCCTACATGACCCTATCACATATCCTAGTGCCAACATGACCTAGCAACCATATCCTGATCATACTGGCCACATGCCAGAATCCTTTTATATGACTCTGAAACCATCCATTCTCCCAACGGCAACGATCCTTTCGACACAAGACACAATTGACCCAGACCAAGCCATACACCCATTTGTCTTTTCGACCAACTGACGATGATGATACAATATGATAGTAAGATATGCTTGTCGTCCAGATTATATGAGACATATGTATGCAGGGCCAGGGGACAGAGGCTAGATTATGATATGCCTGGGTGATACTTGCTGTCGAAACTTCAGATAATGAGATGTTTAGATGTTGTCTAAGATGTTAAGTTACCTTGAGGATCTTTACTGCATAAGCTTTGGATCGGAAGGCCCGTAGTGTCCGTTCCCCGACGTAAAGCACCAGTGGCACCGAAATGTACATCCATGTCTGCAAAGAGATCACACTGTCAGCATCAAATTTTTGTCTGCTCCTATTAAAGAGAGAATGAAGAGGTTGGGTGCAGACAATTCAAAACACTTGGCAGAATGTCTCAACATAATAGCATATGGTTTTCTGATGCTTATCGACAGGTCAAGTGAATGGTGAAGACCATCTTACTTAAACTGCATGCAGGAAGCTATACTTACAGTACTAATGTTTGATATTCTAATAGTACTAACATTGTTTCAGGCTCCAAGTTAAATACAAATTAATTTGAACTGAGCCAATACACATATCCAACCACTGAGTTTGGCAGCTGTCAGATTCCCTTGTGCACGCACAGCATAGGGTGATAGGAATGCCCATTCAGGGTCTTGCAATGAGCTAAACAATGGCAGTTGCAGAGTGTGGGTGAGTACAAAGGTTTGTATTCTTGCTCATTTCGGTTCAAGGAACAATTTTTGACTCAAAAGTTGCCTAGCAGATGCCACATCCGTGACACCTTTACAACCAAGCCCGCTACCCCAACATGAACAAAAAAGAATTCATCAGAAATTTGCAAAGGATCAGAAACAGGGGTAGTTACAGAAGAGAGGCTCTTCTCCAACAAGGGTCCTAAAAGGAGGTTTATTTATCACACAAACGGATCAGGCTTGCCGCCCGCTAGAAGGGTCTCAAAAGCTCCCAAGGGGGTGTCGTGTCGTGTGACCTGTGTGTGAGCCTGCCTGTGTGTGTGTGTGGTGATGTGGAGGATTTGGATCCCCATCCAGTTGCTGAGACGTGTACGCCTGAAACGACGACAGGCCGGCCGGGCAACGCTCGCTCTCGGCCAAAGGTACTGAGACTGAGAGCTGGCTAGCTAGCGACATGGATCCTTTCATGAATTCATTCATGGGAGCGTACGTACGGTACGGTTGCAGGCGGCGATCGATGACGACGACGACGACGGCCGGCCACGAGATAAGCCTCTACGCCGGAGGATTAAGCTGCCCGTGCCCACTGATGCCTGATGCAAACGTTCTTGATGGACAGGTACGCTTTGTTAATACTATAAGTATATGCAGATACGCTTGGGGCTGCGTCTTGTCTTGACCTCAACGGACCACCAACCAGCACTGGGCATTGCCTGATGAGATGATGCCCTGTGACCTGGCCTGACCCTGCCAACGACATACATGGGCGATTGAACCATCCATCGAGCATGGCTACTAGCGATCCTAACATCTTTGCCCCCTCATTTCGGCAAGATTTGGCTACTAGCATGCATGTGTGGCTGAAATAATCCAGGACACCGGATGCCTATGCCTGACTAAAGTTTTGGCCATATATATATATGTATCCATTTCTTATTATCAAGCTATCCCGTTCCGTATACTGTATGTGGGGTTGGAGCACACTGATGCACATGTCACCCTCCTCGATCTCATCATCTCTAGGTGCATGGAAAACAAAAGTCTCGAACAGCTAGCGCCATGAAATGGTGGCCTACCTTAATTTCTCCATTTCCAATTAATGTCCCTAACTATGAGTACTATACAAATCGGCAAGCCTGCCTCGTGACACACACAGTACGCGGTCACCTACGAGATCTTTCTGAACTCTCTGGCTTAGCTCGACCACCAAGTCCCTAGCTAGCTTCATTCAGCTACAATTTATATATTTGCTTCTTCTTAAAAAAAAACAATTTATGTTTCCTTGTCCTGTGGTGCCCAGTGCCCATCAACATAGTAACAGCCACGAAGGCGACTGATGGATGGAAACGGATCAAAGCGTGCGAAAGAATCGCAGGCAGCGATGGACAGAAAGTGTGCACATCAATTCATAGTAGAGCTTTTCATTCCTAAATTCCTAATGCAAAAGGACCGGAATATATCATATATGCAGCAAGAACGATAGAATTAATATCAATTACCGTCCTCTGGTACCACTTGTCGACGAGGAACATGAACCATCCATGGACGAGGAGGAGGAGGTAGACGACGATGAGCAGGTGGTGCGAGTACCAGAAGGCGTTGAAGCCGGCGAGGTGGGCGAGCGGGAACCACCGCCACCTGGTCTTGGCGGCCGCCTTGTTGGCTCCCGGCGGCTCCCGGTTCCGGAAACGGTCGCGTGGCGAGGGTGAAGGAGACGGCCATGAGCGTGACCATGACGATCCCCGTGACGCCCTCGGCGCCGGCGAGGAGGCCCCGGTAGCTGGGCTTGTCCCGCCCGAAGAAGCGCGCCACCAGACGGTACTCGTCGGGCCCCGACGCGATCAGACGCGGGAAGTCGCATGCCAGGTGGTTCCCCGCGTGCATGCAGATGCCCACCGCGATCGCCATTGCGATGATCTGCATCGTCCATGCCATTTGCATTATTACTAATTAAAACCATGTTAATACATAGTATTATTTTTAAAAAAACTAAAATAATGAAGTAATGATGGCCAGGTGGGGTGATATGATAGCACACCTTGTGAGTATTAATACTTGATTAAGGCATGAATTGCACAAAGAAAGCAAGTTAAGCAACCAAGTGTCAAACGCGAAATAAATCGTTGGGACCCGGGGTATCTGATACTACTTTCTGTCTAATGATGGCGTTTGGTTCATGTGTCGGCGAAGGCTTCGTTATAGTGAAAAACTGGATTGAAATACGTGAAATGCACGTGTTGAATATAGTATTGGAGAAAAAAAAATCAGACTTAATCTTGGCATGATTAATTGGAGTTTTCGCCCGACCACATCATAAAAGTTTTCTGCAGTTTGCACGACCGAACAAGACATGGATCAATGCCTTGCCCCATTGGATTGGAACACTGAAATTTTACAAAAAGAAAAAATATATATAGAAGAAATCAATTTGTTTTTCACAGAAAACACACCGGAACAGAGAAAAAAGTGTCCCTTTCAACACGTTTTCTCTCACAAGACAAGACTCAAGATGGATGCGCATGGCCCCCACCTGGCAGTGGAAAACCTGTCGGTCCGGTGACTTCCACGTCATCGGAGATATCGGACCAGGTCAAGACTGCTGCGGACCGGGCCCCGCGCGCGCAGAGACACGCGGATCTTCTGTGCCATCACGTTCCTAGGTCTCTCTGCAAACAGCCCAATCTGACTTCTGATTGGACCGTGCGGCCGCAGCGAACCAAAAGAAGCAGGGCCCACCACGATCCCCAAAAGTACGCGACGGCCGCAAAGCCGCACGCGATCCAAGCCCGCATGGCCTCGCCCCACGCGGCAGCGGCCGAATGATTGACCCCGCGAGACGCAAAACACCACCACGGTCCACGGACGGCGACGAGGACGAACGCCGGCGCCTCGGCACCGACGGCGACCGCCTAACAAACTTACTTCGGCGACGTGGGGCCCGCATGTCAGCATTTTTGTTTGTGTTTTTTTTTTTACCTTGTGGAAGGCGATGCTGTCGTCGAAGGGAACGAAGAAGCGTGCCCAGGTGGAGCGGAGCCACGTCAGCGTGTTGCGGCAGACGGGGAGCAGGACGAGCGCCATGTTGAGCTTGAGCGTCTCGGCGGCGCCCTTGGCCGTCGGGAGGCAGTACCCCATCACCCGGAACGCCGCCGACCGACGGTACTGCACGAACCGCCACGCGAACAGCGACGCCATGGCCGCGAACCACAGCGCCACCACCCACGCGCGCCGCCACCGCTCCGCCGCCGCCACGCGCGCACGCGCCGCCGCGCGGCGCGCGGGCTCCACCGACGACGTAGACGCTGCCACCGCGACGGCTGCTGCTGTGGATGCGGCTGTGGCTGCTGCTGCGGATGTCCGCCGGCGCTGAGGCCCTGGCTCCACTGCGCCGCGCTGCCGCTGCTCATCGGCCGGCTGTAGGTCATGTACGCGTCGCGCTGCAGGAGCAACGCCTCCAGCTGCCACAGCTGCGTGTACGTGCGTACGTGGCCATGGCCACGACAGCCAGTCAACAAAAGGACACGATTGACACGTAGCTGTGCTGTATTTGTAGTTTGTACACATGTGGAGTATGTGTATCCATATCCATACCTCTATGTAGCCGAGGTTCTCCGGATCGAGCTCCTCCATGATCAGTGACGCGTACTCCTCAGCCTGCTCCTTGAGCTTCGACAGCTTGTTCGCCGACGCGCTCAGAACGATCAGCTAGGGTGAAAAAAATGAAAAAACTTTTAGGCTCTGACATGTTACTTTCAATCACTCCTGTGTTACTACTAATTCGGTAACTCAGTTGATCGACTAATAACTAATCAAGTGGGTTGGGTCAACTTGATTTGAATTTGATTACCTCTTGCACTTCTTCCCTCGTGATCCTACCGTCCACGTTGGTGTCCACCCTGAATTGAATTGAAACGGATTTGATTTGTTTCAGTTTCAGGCCAAGAACACAACCAGTTGCTTGCGACAGAAAAACAGAGCAAGAAAATCAGTGCAGGATTGTGCACGCACATGTCGAAGAAGATTTGGAGGCGCGCGTCGAAGCTCTGGTCGGAGATTTGCAGCCAGAACTCGTAGAGCTCGTCCTTGCTGATGCGCTCCAGGTTCTGCCGCCGCCGCCGTGCCAGCGCGTCGAAGATGCCCACCGCGAACTCCTTGGAGTCCACCATCCCTGCAACGCCAATGCCGTCAGCACGTCACGGTGGGGAGCGCGCGCGTGTGAGTGTGATCGGCGTCGCTCATGGCTGGTTTGGACGAGGACGAACGTTCGTCGTCACGTACCGATGCAGTCGCCGAAGTCGTCGCGGGCGAGGAGGCCGTCGGTGGCGAGCGCGTTGAAGCGCTCCTCGACGGCGCGCCAGAGCGCGGCGCCGCCGTCGGCAGCGTCGGAGGTGGTGCGGCTGATGAAACGGAGGCCCTTGAGCGCGCGCCGGGCACCGGACCGCGACCGGTTCAGGAGCCCCGCCTGGACGCGCCGCCGCTCGCGGGCCGCCAGCGCCGCCTCCCGCACCACCTGCTGGTCGGACAAGGACGCCGCGGCCGCGGGAGCCTGCGGCGGGGGACGACGCAGAGATGCTGACGGTGACGGAGACCGCAGCCACGCGAACTTCCTGCGGATACGTGACGACGTCGACGAGCACCGGCTCAGGCTCCGCGGGCCGTCCGGGGTGTGCTGCGCCTGCGCCGTCCCAGCCGCGCCGGGCACCGACGACGTGGTGGGCGTCCCGTACAGCGTGGCGGTGGTGGGCGTGACGCTGCGCACCACCATGGACTCCTCGTCCAGCTCCAGCATCACCTCCACGAGGTCGCTCTGGTCCGCGAGGAACGCCGGCAGCATTCCCCGGCGCCGGCGCTGGCGCTGGCGCCGGTGGACCCAGCGACGTACTCGTCGCTGTGCGCCGTGATGAAGGACTCATTGTCGGACACGTCGGTCTGGTCGTCGGCGAGGTAGTCCGCGATGCGCCGGCGCCAGGTCCGCCGCCCGCTCCGGCTCCCCTGACGACGACGCCCGTGACGGCGCCCACATGGCCGGCCGGACCCTAGCTAGGCAGCTTCTTGGCACTCCTGCTGCCGCCCTCGCGGCGTGTGCATATCCCCCGGCCGGCCCCGCTCTGCTTTGGCCTCACTGCGTGCTCAGGTGAGGTGATCAGCTTGGTTGTCGCGAGCCGAAGTGAGTCCCGAGCGGCAGGGCAGGGCAGGGCGGCGATGTATATTCTTCTAGGCGGGGGCGTTCGGCGGCACTACCGGTGGTTGGGATTCGGTGCGCCGAGTCGCGGACGCTTCCAAGAGGACCATTTGAAAGTAGGCAAACGGTGGGTGTCGTGTGACACGGGCTTTACTGAAAGAAAGCTTCGTTCGCCTGCAAGAATTTAAACTTTTTTTTTCATTCCATTCAGTATTTCAGTATAAGTAAATTTGGGCATATTAGTGGCAAATTAAGGAGACGAAAACGAGTTTGCATTTGGGCTACCGAACTGGATACCGACTTTCTTTGTTTATGTGTGTTCGTTAATATCTGTTCCATGTTTTTTTCCCTTAACAACTGAATTTGCAGTAATGAAATACAGGAGCCGGTGAGGTTAACCAACCCTGAAATCGACCCGCGCAAGTCGAAGGTTAATGATTAGACCAATTTGTGCTCTCTGTTCGGCTAGTCGATAAGCGGACCGATTTTGGCTGATTAAATAGTGATGAGAGAGGTTAAGCTAAAACAAGCCGACAAACAAATTATATCGTTCTAGATGCGGCCAGGCCATTTTGTTCTCTGAAGAAAGAATAATGTTATTTGAGGGTTGCTACAGATACTGCCATTTCTGCTGCTTGATCCACAGAATTTACAAGTCTCAGGTCTGAAATCTGGATCCTTTGAATTGAATTCTGGGCAAGTGTTGTAGTCTGTCTGCACAGGATCGATAATACTGTCTGTGATGGGCGCCAAGATGCTCAGCAGCCACCAACCAGCGCTGTTTGGGCTCTGAATCCAGCAGCTAGCTAAGCTACACCGATCAGCTTGGCTGCATCTGTACTGAAACTGCACGACGCCTGTAGCCTTGCCTGGATGCTCTGGATGCAGGAGCGAGGAGCGGCTGAAATGGGTTCGTTTCTGCTCCCAGCTCGGCATCAACTTTCATGGCGCCCATCATATGTCGGAAACAAGATGTGGTGCAGTGATCAAGGACCAGCTTCGGCTGATCGAGACCCATCAACGTGTGATGATCGTTCGTCACTGCTAATATAATGCTAGGTAATGCTTCGACTTTTTCACCTGCAACCCACACCATGATTTCGCCTTTCCATGCATTTTGGGGCGTCTCTGTTGTTGTGATCGAAAGACTGAAAGGCACGCCGTAACGGACTGATGCAATCGAGTGACGAGGTAGCATTGTAGCAAAGTCTCAGGCAGCGTGAGGAGCACGGCTGCCGCCATGGCTGATAGCTCTCTCCTCGATCTCGACATGTGCCTTTCGATCAGGCACTGTAAATGTGACTTGCTGTTCTTTTGGTACCTGAAGAAACTTTTTTGCGACCACGCCTAAGCGCGTTTTTTCAGGAGAAACAATGAGATTTTTTCTCTGATCCATTTCGAAGGATAATAGCTTATTGGCCAGTAGCGTTTGCTGCGTGTTCAGAGGCTGCTGCAGATCGATGCCTGCCTGCCTGCCAACCTCATGCACAATCGATTAGTTGGGTCACACGAATCCTCTATCCATAGCAGGGTGTAGCGCTGTTGTTGCATGACTCCTGTAGGGCTGTAGAGAGAAAATAAGCATGACTTGATAGCGGCATTACAGGCCTTTTTCTCTCAAAAGAACAAAACATGACTGAACCAGTTCACCGAACATTTTCCCCTCGCAAATAGGAAATTGCATGCAGTGGTGCTCCTTCACAACTTTTTTTTTTGTCGCTAAAGAGGAGCTAGCATCACTAATTTGCATATATAGAGTACTAGTAGGCTCATTAAATTCGAATTGCGCACGTTGCATGTGAACCTGAATTTAAAGCCCCTAATCTACCTTGCTTTTTTTCATGGCATGGCAATCGTCATTCACGTGGAGATACAACACACATGCCTTCTTTAGTTGTTGCAACATGTTTATCTACCTTGCGAAGAAGACCAAACTGAGCATATTGCCACGGTATGGTGGAGAGCTTTCTAATCTTTGGAATGGAAGGACCCAAGAATTTCCAGAGGAAACACGCTTCATTTATCGAGTTTGTTCTGAAGATCAAGGATGCAATGAGATGCCAATGCATGAGAGAAAAAGAAAAACATCTATCAATGACACTTTGTGATAATTATTTCTGTTCAATTAGAGAGAGTTATTAGCTACTAACAAGAATTAATAATATGATAACAAAAAGCAAGTTCACTATGTGTCTTGATATTGTTGCGAAAATAAATGACGTGGGTGAATCTCGAGATCCATGCAATATGAATTACAAAGCAAAAAAAGGGGGAAAATATCATGACTCCGAGACCGGTAGAAGTATCAGGAGAAGAGAGTGTTTCCTTCTCGGGGCTCCATCTATAAAAGGGGCTTGGTCATTTGTTGTAAGTATGAATTCCAGTGAAAGCAACTCAATAGAAAAGAATCTCCATTCTCCCCAATTTTTCTTATATGTGTCTCTTTGTGGGTTGTGTGATTCTTCGTTGGACATCAATTTACTTAATGTATGATTCATCGTTGGACAACAATTTACTTAATACATACTAAATAGTACGTCATACTCTTAATGTTATACTAAATAGAATGGTTAGATCATTATACTAATTAGAATCCAAATGCATTATCCTCACCCATGCGTGCAATCAAGTGTCTAGAGCACATGCATAGAGACCGTCCCTCAAATGCCAGCCGATGAGGTAGTCTTCCTTCTCTTTCTAGGCGGTTCTTGTTCATGTGTGGGACTTTGTATCCATTTGCTCCTCCAATTTTCATCACTCCTTCATGCATTACTTTGTAGAGTTAGGAATACTCTGTTTAGAAGTGTCTTATCATATTCTAAAAACTCTGTCTCTACATTATGAATTAGATTTTCAATAATTTTAGGACTTCCACAGTCGGTTAAGGATTGTATAGAGTTGAAGAATCCGAGGTCCAAAACATTCATATCCGGGGCGAGTTTGTTTGCTGCTTTGCATCGTCTAATGTCTAGCTCGCTACCACCTTTTTTTAAGAAAGGCTGGATCATTTGGAAGAACATGAGTTCTAGCATTATCTTGTTGAATGAAAATAGTATTATCTCTTTTTCTTGTGGCCACTTATCTTGGATGGCTGGGATAACCTTCTCAAGTAAATATTGTCTCATTACATTCCTATTGACTATGATAGACTTGTTTCTAGAGTCTCTCTTTTCTCTGTTGTGACTTTTTCTCGGCTGCAGGCACCTCTTTTTCACAAATGCCCACACTTCAAGTTTTCCAAAAGTCTAATGTTATGTTATAGTCATACTCCTCCAAAGAAATGTAACCAAGAGACATCACAATTTTTTTTTTCAGGGTTTTGGGACCCGTTAGACACATATCACAACTTTTTTTAGGGGTTTTGGGACCCGTTGTGCACATGTCAACAGTCGGTGGCGATTCCAATTTGAATAGTCTTTCATCATCCTGTCCTTCCAAAACAGGCTCTCCCGGTGTTCACATAGAATATGAGGTTGGTACAACTTGTCAAGTTCACCAACGGTTATGTAACACTGCTGAGTAAAGACAGGATGTAATGTATAAAACCACGAACAATAATCATTACCAATTTCAATAGTTTAGCCATCATGAAAGATATTTTCTTAATCAGTCACATGCCTATAATAATGTCAATCCATTTTAGATTACATTCTTTTAACACTCCATGACACAAGAGCTTTAGAAGTGGCCACTTCAAATGTTTTTTTAAATATAACTAAAAATTATAAAAATATGTCTACATTGTTAGATTAATATCATGTGTTTTGTTTTTTTAAAAAAATAGAGTTACAAGAAAAAAAATTATTTATAGTGTAAATTCAACATCTGGAGCATGAGCTAGCTACCATATTACAAACGGACAGTTCTAGTTTTTTTTTTTTTTTGAGTCAAGACACAGTTCTAGTTTCTTTGCACAAGACAATGAGCTTAGTTGCATAGGGCACCAGAGCTATGTAAGTGAGACTTATGGAATCCAGCATGGCATTATTTTTAGAGACTCGAGAGACCTTTTGTTAAGGAAAAAGTGTTTATGATACTAGGAGCTTTACTTATGGTTTATACTGCTAAACATTTATATTATCTCCTTTATCATTTTAATGACCTCAAATGAAAAATCTTACAACTAGAAAGTTGTGGATCTCATCGCGGGTTACAATTTTCATATACAAATCATCTTCACCCAAGTCGTATGAAATTTAAAATGACATATGGGTCCCATCTGGACTAGGCAAGTGCTGAGTCAGCATGCCAAGTCCGCTAATAGGTTCATATGCGCCTATTTGAACTTGGCTATGCCATTTTCAAACTTTAGGGACCTATTATATGACACTTGGAGATAACTTTGGGGTCCTGCAGTGCATTTCATCGTTTTGAATAGCATTTTGTAGGTAGACAAAACTTTGGTTATTATATTTCAAACATAGAAGTGTATTTGTCTCAAAAAAGTAGTTTTGTAATATTTGATTTTACTATATTATTAATATATTAGTACAATAAAATTTAGAACTCACGTTGTATATCTTTGGACTGTATTGGTGTTTGGAGCGTCACTGATTTGACACTAGAGGGAGCATATATGTTTTCCACTTTAAATAATTATATGCGTGCACAAACACACACGAGTAGTTGTCTCTGTGGTCGCTCGATCCAATGTAGGACGGCAACGTCCCAGGCCAAAACAGCAGTGTCATGTATGATGTAACGTCTTGCAATATACTATATTGCAATCTACCGAATACTTTCCCTCCATCTCAAAATAGATGTCACTATGAGAAAGCGTGTCGGTCAAACTTTTTTAACTTTGACTATGTTTGTAGAAAATATGTGCAATATTTAAATCTTCAAATAAATTTGTTAAAAAACTAGACTTAAAAATCTTTCCGACGATACTAATTACTTAACATAAATATTTATATATTTTAATATATCATTGCCGCTATTTTAAAAACTTTGACTTCCGGGAAGCGAGAATGACATGTATTTTGAGATGGAGGGAGTACATGAGATAGGAACAGGATCGCGAATGCCGATCAACGTACGCAAAAACTGGTATAGAATTACATCCATATATGAACGTTGAGATGGTGGGCCGGAGAGGCGAAACGTCATGACCATCTGGCAAAAGATTCCTCTGTCGATGGGGTGTCCTGTAGACGACGACGACACAGGATTCGTCTCGATCCCTAGCTACCATGCTGATCAAGTGAATGTTGTGGAATTTTAGCAAACTGTTTTAACGCTTCTGGCCGATTAAGAAGGTTACGTTTATGGAGATCGTAGTGTCTCACTGTTTGGATTTTTAGCTGGTAAAGATAACAAAACCATCTAGTGCTCCCATACCTCCGAAAGAACCGAATGGTAAAAGAGAAGATGATTGTGCTCTATAAATTTTGAAAGACAACCTTAATTATCTTATACTCCCCAGTCATTTTAGTTCTTCTATATACAATTTTTTTACTACGTATCTATCTACGTGCATAACACAAACTATGTATTTGGAAAAATCAAAATATATTATAATCTGGAGTGGTGGAAGTACTATTTAAAACCTAACTTCCAATTGCACAATGGAACATAAGACTAAAGAAATCACACTAAGAAGTCTTGGAGCCATCTTGCTAATCATGCCCTTAGTATCATGATTTGTTAGAAAGTTGTCCAATGATTTGTTAGAAATCACACTAAGAAAGTTGTCCAATGATTTGTTAAAAATTTGTTATTTTTTTATATCTCACAAACGATGTCGAGTTTGGACAAGATATTTTACAAGGTTATGTATCATCATATTATCTACATGTGTGATTTTTTTGGTAAATTTAGATTATTTTTTTTGTCATGGTTTACACAGGTTTTCACAAAGCAGTCGGCTTTCCATAGCATACGTTGCCTAGTAAGGTTCACATTAAGAGAAGGTGTAACCTATTACACTAAGAGCATCTCCAAGAGTTTGGTATATACAACGCGGTACTGTTCCTGTAATATTAAAAACAGTGGCGGGTCACGTGAAAACAGTACAAACTTCGTTAACAAACCCGTTATGAATAGTACCGGATTGCAAACCCGTTATGAACAGTATGGACCCGATTTCATGAAACAGTACAAACCTGTTATGAACAGTAAAGTCCAGGTTCAACTGAACAGTACAGCCCGTTATGAACAACACCGATTATATGAACCGTGCAAAACCCGTTATGAACAGTGTACACCCGTTTACAACCCATAAAACAAGTACACGCCCGTTATAAAACCCAACCTATTTTCTTCCTTTCAAACAATTCTCATAAAAATTTAAATAAACTCGGTAACCCAGTAATCTATCCATACATTTGACCTCAGTTGCATTTACCTGAATTCAAAAAAAACTCCAAAGTTTATTCCACATATTCGACATCGCTTTAAACTTGGGAAATTCATATCTCCTCTACCCAAACTCCGATTAGCATGATTCCACTTCCAAAAATCGCGTCTAAAATAGTATCCAATAGTTTCGTACCATTGTTCTATTATTTGGTGCCTATAAATTAACATTCACGCACCAGCGCATCTGCACGGGCCCACCTGCTAGTTTACTTGCGAAACTAACACATCTAGCATTTTTCTTTAATTCTAAACCATTAGTTCATTACAAAATTTAACATTGAATATATTTTTTTAGAGAAAAGGTTTCCCCGGCTTTCCATTTCAAGAAAACCACAACAAAGTTCAAGGTTCTCAACATTAATTTGTTCCGGTAGAGAGAGCGCAACAACAATTATTACAGGGCTCAAAGGCCGGCCTTAACGCAATCAACTCTCTCCTAACTGCTTCATCAGAAACGACCTCCTGTAAAGACTGAGCATCCAATAGTCCCAACTGTGATGACGACTCTGTTTCCCTCCACTCGATCAATTCCAGTTGCCTTGATGTATCTTCCAGTGTCTTGCATATAGACTCTATCTTGAGTGTATCCTCCTCCTTCATCAGGGCACACCAACTTCTCAACGTTTTTGCGAGTCTCATCTAGATCTTCTTGAATCCTGTCCAACTTATCCCCCTGAAAACATAAATCATTACGAGATTTCCATAAGATCCACATAACAGCTGCTGAAACAACATTTGTCACAGTATGTTTTTATTAGCCAACCAAAACTTTGCCACTGATTCATAAGAATTCCCAATGTTTATGCCCATGATATGTGAAATGAACGACCAAACATGTTTTGCCACAAAGCAATCAAAGAAAAGATGAGACACATTCTCCATCTCAGAACAGAATAAGCAAGACTTATCATTCACTTCCCTCCTCTTTTGGAGGTTGTCTCTTGTTAGAACTCTCTGTTTTGAGAAACTAGCCAAAGAAAAAATTATATTCTAGGTGGAACTTTTAGTTTCCACTCAGCCTTTACAAAAAATAGGGAAAACACCTCTGCAGTTAATCACAGCATATAAAGATTGTATAGAATAATTTCCTTTTGAAGAATAAGCCCAAATAATTTGATCATCTTCATTTTTCGAGTTAATCCTTCTATTAAGCTAACTAGCTCATACCACATATTCATCAGTCTCTCACTTACTTTTCTCCTAAAGGAGAGTTTCAGTTCAATTCCATCCCAAACTTGGGCTATCGATTTGCCCTGTTGCTCATTATAAATGTAGAGTGGCCAATACAGAATAGCCAAACTCATGTTTCCTATATCTTCCCAAAACCTCACCCTTCTACCATTACCTACATTCCATCTAACTCCAATTAGAGCAGCTCTAACTGTCGAGAGCACTCCTTTCTAGAAAGGAGATGTACCAGCTTCTGAACAGCAGAACAGATTTGGATTCTCCACCTGATATTTAGCATTCACTATTTTAACCCATATAGCATTATCATTCAAATGATACCTAAAAATCCAAGAAGCAAGCAAGGCCAAATTTAAGCTTCTCAGGTCGGGGAACACCTAGGCCCCCCATTTCTTTTTTTTTTTTTTCTCGAGCTACTAGTTGCCAATTGGCTAAGCGGTACCTATGTTTATCCTCCTCGAATCATCCCAAAGGAAATGCCCCATATGTGAATTAATCATATTAACAGCCCATTTTGGAAACTTTATGATAGAGAGCAAATAAATTGGAATGCTAGCTAGACATGCTTTTAAAAGCACTAATCTAGCTGCATCGGAGAGCAATCTCCCTCTCCACCCAGCTATTCTTTTCGGATTTTATCAATAATAGGTTGTAGGTCCTCTTTCCTAAGTTTCTGAAATGTAGTGGCACCCCTAGATATTTAATTGGAAAATCACCTTTTTACAGCAAAACAACTTGGCAAATAAGTTTGCCCTGATCCTCATCCACCCCCCACAATCGACAAGTCACTTTTATCATAGTTTATTTTCATACCTGACATTTTCTCAAAGCACACCAAAAGCCATTTTAAGTTACTAGCTTTCTCTAGATCATTTTCCAAAAACAAAAGTGTATCATCTGCATATTGCGGCTCGATAACACCACCATCAAAACCTATGGTAGAAGACCTGTTATGATACCTTGTCTAGCGCTTTCATAAGCATCCTTGAAAACACATCAGCTACCAAGTTGAAGAGCAAAGGAGATAAAGGGTCCCCTATCTCAAACCCTTACCAGGTTTGAAAAAAACAGTTGTTCTCATCATTAATCCTTACACAAATAGACCCTCCCTGAACTAGTTTTCTAATCCAACCTCTCCATTTAGGCCCAAAGCCCCTAGATTCTAACATTTCCTCAAGGAACTCCCAACTTACTCTGTCATATGCCTTTTCATAATCTAATTTTAGGATTATTCCTTCTTGTTTAGTCTTGTGGACCTCATGAATAATTTCATGGGCATCCACCACACTCTCCAAAATGTACCTACCTTTAATGAAGGTTGTTTGATTTGATGCCACCAGTCTATCAGCAATTCTAATCAATCTATTGTTAAGGAGCTTAGAAAAGATCTTGAAAACGCAATTAATAAGGCTAATAGGCCTAAATTTCTTTAAATTTTTGGCATCGGGTTCTTTTGGTATGAGGGTGATCATGGCATAATTTAGCCTTTCAAGGTTCAGCTCCCCCTGCTCAAAAGCTCTAATCACAGACATGAAGTCTTTTTTTATGACATCCCAAAATGATTGATAAAACAGAAAAGAGAAACCATCTGGACCAGGGAGCTCCCTCACTATATGAGCTGAATACAGCTTCCTTGACCTCTTGTTCTGTGAAGGCAGCCTCTAGATCTTCATTCTCCTGAGGATTAACTTTCTCATCTTCTTCCCAAAAATCCTGATTTAGTTTGACATCACTACCTTCCTCTTTCCCAAACAAGGTTTTATAAAAAGATACAGCATGCTCAAGCATGTCTTTGTTCTCTTCAATCCATCCATTAGGACTATCCAAGCCTACTATTCTTTTCTTCCTTTGTCTTTGATTAGCTACTGCTTGGAACATTGAACATTGAATATCTTTTTCCCGAATATTTCTAGTAAATTTGGATCGCTAGTAAATCATCTTATAATCTAAGGCATGCCATAATCTAATGGTCCTCTTGTAATTTTTAAGCTCTCTCAGTGAACGTAGGTTTCTTTAACATTATTATATAGATGTGTATTATTGATTAGAATCTTAGAACCAGGTCGTTACTCAAAATATATTGAACAAAGGATTGAGATTGTGACAAGCCATCTCTTAGAGCATTCCGTCTCCCCACTTGACATTCTTCAATCACCACCATCTGATGCGCATCACCATGGAGCTGCTTGTTTGTATCTGCCATTCCACTATTTGCAATTACAGATAGAATCTCGTGGGAGATGGTACTTTTTGCAATTTGGAGTTATTTTTTTGTTCAGTGTTTCTGAAGTCAAGTTGATTATATAAAATTAAGTTCAGAGCATATAACAAGTGGAAAGCTTGTCGCTCATTGAGATGAAAAATTTGGAAAGAAAAAACAACCGCAAATTTGTTTAACAGGCTAGTTGTATAGTTTTGAATGGAGATCAGACTAAAAACAAGTAGAGAGAGTATCCCACACAACTTCGGTACAACCACCTTCATTTAAAAGGCTAGTTGCGTATTCACTTAATAAAAACATGAGGCATATCCTAATAGTCAACTCTGGCTAATCTGGATACCATTTCATATAAACATCATTAACTATTATATATGGCCGTCTGGCTGGCACGCCTGCATTGCGTGCCTATGTTCTGACCACACGTATCTGACCTGAACCGAAAAAAAAACAACGGACAAAATTCAGAAACGCCAAGCTCAGGCTTGCAAGCAAATGAGTTCCTTTGCAGGGGTAGCGCTAGTCATAAGCCAACAGTAGTCAGTACTATAGATTAGGAGGCGGTCCCTAACCCTATCCATAGTTTTGTTTTCTGATGTGGGGGTTGGGTCAAGATAATGCTTGATTAAGCCGGTTAATGGAAGAGCATTTGCTAGCCGGTTCGTTCATCAGCTCACCTGTTCTGCATTGCAACACGGAGATTCCTATCGTTTGGGCGAGTTTGTGTTTGTCTCAGTACCGACCGGACCGGCCGGCACCGCAACACAGTTTTTCTCACCCTTTTATTTAGCAGCTAACTTTTCTATGATATATGTCGTCCACTGATGAATGATACGCATTTCACTAGGCAATGTGTGACGAGCTAGTGACCTACTGCATAATTCAGTTTAGTTCTTGTTCTGAATAATGTTCTTGTTCTTTGACCTAAATGCACACTGAATCATTATAGACTCTATCAGAAAAAAAAAACAATGCAGAGAATTTAGTTCGCTTCGCGTTAATCTCGCCCTTGATTGATCTGATGGAGACCACTCATGCATGCATGAAGCCGCGTGAAACGGATCTTGAAACTCTTCATAAAAGAACAAAGACTTCCAGCACGTACGCTAGGAAGAATAATCCACAGCGTTAGCTCTGAATCTAGCACTAGACTTTGTTTCAGCTATCAGTTAGTGACTGCTGGTATTAGCATCTTTCTAACTCTCACCAAAAATTCAACTCAAGAGCAACGATTCCAAGATCGTTGAAGAATTATGTAGGGGATCGTGGTGGTTGTAGAAAACACAGTTAGACGATGCACTGGTGATATGATGTCAATAGAAACCGACCTCAACTCTGGTAAAGGCAAGTGAACTTTTATCACCTTTTTCTTTGAAATGATTTCCTCTCCTTTTGTTCTTTACTGGCAAAAAAACTTTTTGGAAGGTTTGTGATGAGAGTGGTTAGCAAGGTAATTTAGAGAAAGACAAATCTTGGTTTGTACGTCTTGTTTGTTGGGTCTGTTTGTTCTTGGCTGCTTCTTGCCATGTCTCTAGAAGATCAGATGACACCAGTCAAAAAACCAACCACACAAGCATTTGTATTGTAAGATGCATCTTGTCATCCACCCGAATGAAACGACGAGTGCAGTTGTTGCAGAGTAGTAGTATAATTCATCGTTATGCATGCCACTAACTAAAAGCGAAAACAAATCTTGCTTTTCCTGTTATATAGGAATAATAAACAAAATCATGCAGTTGATCTTGGCATCAGACCTTTTGATGCGAATTCTGCCTTTATTTTAATAAATAAGACTTGGAGCAGACTCGACTGTGACAAACAAAAAAAGGAAGAAGAAGAGCCGTATGGGCAGGGTTTTAAATTTCAGCATTAGAAAATTCAGCCACCCTATTACTGAAATTCAGACAAAAATTTCACCGATTTTTTTAGAGACTCGCACATAGAGTATGCCTTTTTTTTTAAAAAAAAAATAAACCTATACAAATATTAGCATGATTTATGATTACACATCTATTGAGTAGAAGAATATGCAACATATATGAGCCTAGAGTTATATAGCACAAGTATCGAAATTTTTTCTTTCGGACACCACCGAAATTCAAGAAATTTGAAATTTTTGGTTAAAATTCTGCAAAATTTTGAACCCAATCAAGGGTATAAAGCCTATCGTTATTAAAAAAAAGGTATAAATACTATTTCGATGTGTTACTTTAAGTGTCAAATAAAAGAAGTCATTGCTGCTTGCAACCTTGAGGTCACTCATCATACGGTCATGCTCAAGAAGTAAACACGACCCGTCAGAGACGGCAAGGAAGCAGAAGCAGCTTGAGACGGCTGATTGTCAGCAACCTGGAAGACGCGGGAAGATCGGCTGAAGCTGCTGCGCCAACATCTGACCAGGCTGCATCTTCAGCCCATGGGCCAAGGCGAAGCACTCGTTCCCGGAGGCCCAATGCGCAGGTCCATGGCCCGGAGTGGGAGTAATTCCCCATCGTCTCCGTCGGCGACGTATATGAAGCCAGGAACAGAGAGGGGAGGGGATTATCACGAATTTGAATCATAACATTGTAGCTCTCGTACTTGTACTCGTTAATGTTCATCTGCTACTCTACCTAAATTCTGTGCTATCCCATCTCCAATTCCCTTCCTGCTTACATCCGGTATCGGCTCTTTTCGATCCATCACCGATTCGCCGTTCTGGATTCGGTCTTTGGCGAAATTTTTCCCCACCACCACCACCGCCACCACCACCACATCCCCACTACACCCGTTTCGCCCGCAGCAGGGCGCCATGAGTGCTGAGTCCAAGTTGCTCATGGAGGAGATGCAAGCGTCTCTTCAAGGAGCACGCATCGGTCGACGCCCGCTTCACCGAGACGGATCGCAAGTTGGAGGAGCGCCTCGCCGCCCGACGGAAGCAGCTGGAGACGCGCCGCTTCCTCGCGAGGCCACCATCGACCAGCAGCTGACCGACCGGACGACGCCTTCTCCAAGCGCGCCGACGACGCGGAGACACGCCTGAACAAATGCGATCGACGACCGATTCGTCACCATCGACGCCACGGTCGACAAACGCTTCACCAACATCGACACCCACTTCACCGCGCTCATCGGCGATGTGGACCTCAACGTGGAGCGCCGCGTCACCGACTCCGAGCCGGCTGGCCCAAGTCATCGCCGATTCGGATCTGCGCCATGATACCCGGGCCGCCTCGCTCCTTCAGTCACCGGGCGAAAGCCGCGGGAGTGGCGTCGGGAATCTGAGGGCGCCATTGACGACCCGAAGGTGAAGGTGGGCAAACTTCGACAAGTATTGGGATCGATCGCTCCTCGAAAGCGCTTCGGCGTCGACGGGTGTGATCTCTCACCACCTTCAAAGTTGAGCAAGCCGCCGCGCCCATCTCTCGCGGAACCATCGGCTGCTTTCGGCCCAAATGGCACCGTGTCCGAAATGACTACACGGGTGAATGGGGTTGGGGATCCTGTATTCCCAACCCATTCCCCGGCAGATGGTACGCGTTTCCTGATCCACCCGGCCCAATCCATCTTCTATGGCGATGCTTATGCCCGTCATGTTCATACTCCTCATTCTGATCCTGTCGATTTGGGCAAACTACCTAAACAAAACTTTCCCATCTATGAGGGTGAAACCACTAGGTTGTGGGTCTCGCGCGAGCGGAGGATTATTTTGCCATGTATCATGTTCCAGTTCACCATTGGGTTCGTATCGCGCGCATGAACTTTAGAGGAGCTGCTGCTCGCTGGATTGAGTCCATACCTCGCCCTGACCGCATCCCATGGCCCGATTTCTGTACCCAGTTACATGCGCGATTCAGTCGTGATCAGCGAGACAAGCTGGTCCGACAACTCTTCCACATTCACCAAACTTCCACGGTCACGCTGAATATGTCGATCGTTTCTACGCATTATTTGACCCGGCTTAAGGCCTATAACCCAGACCCTGATATGCATTTCTTCGTTGCTCGTTTCCTCGATGGTTTACGCCCTGATATTCATATGATGGTTGCTATGCATTCCCCAACTACACTCGATACTGCGTATTCGTTATCTACGATCAGGAGGAGATGGCCTTGGCGATGCCCAAGGCGGGCCGATTACCAAACCCGCCTTCAAGCTGCGGCAAGATGGGTTTCGGCAATATCAAGCTCCCGTCATTGATAAGACTCCGGGGGGTTCCACACCCGGTCGAAGCGCTGAAGACAAGGTCATGTCTCTACGTCAGTATCGCCGTGCTCGTGGCTTATGTGAAGTTTGTGCTGAAAAGTGGACCCGAGGTCACAAATGTGCTACCAGTATTCCACTCCAAGCAATGCAGGAAGTACTGGATATGTTCCAGATCACAACTGAGTCAGAAGATGCTGTCGAAGACACTGAACAAGTAATGATGGCACTTTCTCATGATGCTAAAGTGGGGGCTAGTGGCCACAAGACTATTCGGTTCCATGGATTTGTTCAGGACATTCCTGTTGCTGTGCTACTTGACTCAGGCAGTTCTTCTTCTTTTATCTCAGCTGAGCTTGCCGACAAGTTGACCCATCTGTCCAGGACTCCAATCAAGGCTACAGTTAAGGTAGCAAATGACCAACTCATGCACTGTACTGCTGCTATTTCCTCCTGCCCTTTCACTGTTTCTGGTCATCAATTTCATCATGATCTGAAAATACTGTCTATGGGGTCTTATGATGTGATTCTGGGCATGGACTGGTTAGAATTGTATAATCCTATGCTAGTTCATTGGGGTGCTAAGTGGTTATCAATTCCAGTGGAAGGCCAGTATATCATGTTGCAAGGTATTACTTCAGATTCTGTGTCTGAGATGGTGTTCCAGCTGTTTGCAGTGGAGTTGCAACCTCTATCTGAATTGTCTGAACAGCTAACACCTGATATCAAAGGCATTGTTGAGTTATTTCCCACAGTCTTTGCTGTATCAAATGCCTTGCCTCCCGCAAGGTCATGTGATCACAAAGATTCCATTGGTTCTGGAGCTACTCCGGTGAATATCGAGCATACGAGATATCCCCCAAAACTGAAAGATGAGATTGAAGCTCAAGTTCAACTAATGCTTCAGCAAGGGTTTATCCATCACAGTACATCTGCTTTCTCCTCACCGTGTTATTAATTCGCAAGAAGGATGGATCCTGGCGTTTACGTGTAGATTATAGGCATCTTAATGCCCTCACGCATCAAATCTACTTACCCTATACTTGTCTTTGACCAACGGTGGATGAATTGGGCGCGACATCTTGGTTCACTATTCTTGACTTGTATCTTTGGATACCACCGGATCAGGCTCAAAGTCGGTGAAGAATTTAAAAACAGCTTTCTCTACCCATGCTTTGGACATTATGAGTTTATTTGTGGTTCCATTTGGACCGTGTGGAGCTCCGCACACCTTCCAAGGAGCCATGAACACTACATTAGCTCCGCCTCGAGGAAGTTTGCCATTGTATTCTTTGATGACATTCTTATTTACAGTTCTTCCTATGAGGAGCATTTGTTACACATACAAAGAAGTTCTATCCTTATTGGCTAAGGATCATTGGGTAGTCAAGTTGAAGAAGTGCGGTTTTGCTAAACAAAGATACAATATTTGGGACACATATTGACCGGCCGGGGAATCCACACGATCCCGCCAAGGTGTCTCGCTGTTCTCAGACCGCCAATTCCCGAAACACTAAAGAGCTGAGGGGGTTCTTGGGTTTATCGGGGATACTACGTAAAATTTGTGAGGAATTTTGCTATTATAGCCAAACCACTCACAAATTTTATCAAGAAGCATGTGTTGTTTGTCCGGACTCGTAGCATCGGATCGCTTTTGATACACTCAAGCAAGCTCTTTGTTCTGCACCTGTGTTAGGAATTCCTGACTTCACAAAGACCTTTGCAATTGAAACTGATGCCTGTCAGTCAGGTGTAGGAGCAGTGCTTACTCAGAATGGCCACCCACTAGCTTATGTCAGTAAGCCATTGGGTATCAAAAATCAAGGTTTATCAACCTATGAAAAAGAGTATTTGGCCATCCTCATTGCAGTTGATCAATGGAGGTCATATCTGCAGTTGGCTGAGTTTGTGATCTATACTGATCATAAGGCTCTGGTACACTTGAATGATCAAAGATTGCATACTATGTGGCAGCAAAAAGTATTCACCAAGCTTCTGGGTTTACACTACAGGGTGATCTATAAGAAGGGTATTGATAATAGTGCAGCAGATTCTCTATCCAGGAGATCACATGCTGACATCAGTTGCCTGGCTATTTCAGCTGCCACTCCTGACTGGTGTCAAGACATTCTGACTGGATATCAGCAGGATCCTCAGGCACTTCGTTTGCTCACCCAATTGATGGTCAACCCAACTGCTCATCCAGCTTTCTCTCTGGATCAAGGTCTGTTACGATACAAAGGCAGGCTATGGATTGGAACCAACCTACCCCTACAACTGAAGTTGCTACATAACTTGCATAGCTCTCCAGTAGGAGGTCACTCTGGCATTCCAGCTACACTTAAACGTGTTCAGGCCTTGTTTGCTTGGCCTGGCCTCAAGAAGCAGGTGACTGAATATGTCAAGAGTTGTGCTACTTGTCAGCAAGCTAAACCTGAACGAGTTAAGTATCCTGGCTTGTTACAACCACTGGAGGTTCCATCATCGGCATGGCGTATAATATCTCTTGACTTTGTGGAGGGTCTTCCTACATCTGGTGGTTATGATTGCATTCTGGTAGTGGTTGATTTGTTTTCAAAGTATGGGCATTTCATTGCATTGAGGCATCCCTATACTGCTCTTTCAGTGGCCAAGATTTTCATGCAAAACATATATAAACTACATGGTATGCCAGCTGTGATGATTTCAGATCGAGATAGAATCTTCACTTGCAATCTGTGGGATGAATTGTTTACACTATCTGGTGTCGATCTCAGACAGAGTTCAGCTTACCACCCACAAAGTGATGGCCAAACCGAAAGGGTCAACCAATGCATGGAACAGTTCCTTCGATGCTTTGCTAATGCTGCTCCTAAAAAATGGTATGACTATCTTTACTTGGCTGAGTTTTGGTATAATACCAGTTGGCATTCTTCACTGGATTGTTCACCATTCATGGCACTCTATGGCCAACCACCACGTCAGTTGGGTCTTACACCTGTGGCTACCTGTTCTGTGGACTCACTTGCTGAATGGTTGGAACACAAAGCTCTTATGCAGTCCTTGATCCAGCAGCAACTTGCTCGAGCTAAGTCCAGGATGAAAGCTCAAGCTGACAAGCACCGAACTGAAAGAACATTTGCCGTTGGCACTTGGGTATATCTTAAACTGCAACCGTATGTTCAGAGTTCAGTAGCTACTCGAGCAAATCAGAAGCTGGCTTATCGTTTCTTTGGCCCCTACAAAATTCTGGAAACCATTGGGTCCGTGGCCTACAAGTTGGAACTTCCAGCATCATCGGCAATCCATCCGGTTTTCCATGTTTCCCAACTGAAGTTGGCTGTTCCGGTTACTCATCAGGTGCAACCTCTTCCTGACAACCTTGATGCCTTACAATTTCCAGTTCAGGTACTCCAACGACGTGTGGCCAAGGGTGGTACTGATGTTCGTCTCCAAGGGCTAATCAAGTGGTCCGGGCTTCCAGTCTCCATGGCTACCTGGGAAGATTTGGAAGCACTTCGTCAACGCTTTCCGTTGGCACCTGCTTGGGGGCAAGCAGGCCCTTATCGAGGAGGGGATGTCAGCAACCTGGAAGACGCGGGAAGATCGGCTGAAGCTGCTGCGCCAACATCTGACCAGGCTGCATCTTCAGCCCATGGGCCAAGGCGGCACTCGTTCCCGGAGGCCCAATGCGCAGGTCCATGGCCCGGAGTGGGAGTAATTTCCCCATCGTCTCCGTCGGCGACGTATATGAAGCCAGGAACAGAGAGGGGGAGAGGATTATCACGAATTTGAATCATAACATTGTAGCTCTCGTACTTGTACTCGTTAATGTTCATCTGCTACTCTACCTAAATTCTGTGCTATCCTATCTCCAATTCCCTTCCTGCTTACACTGATATTATGCTAGGAAGCATGAGTTGGACATTTACCAACCAACGCTAGCTTGATGCATAGCGATGGTATGTACAAGAGTACAAGGCCACTAGCTGTCCATCACAAACGCCTTGGTGTGGTCTGGTTATTCTACTTCTCCCATGAAAATGAAAGAGTAGTTCGTTGTGTTGTTTACTAGCCGATCGAATCGAAAACCAACAATTCCGCCGAAACGAAATTTGACTCTGACTAGTGTCGTCAGTGCTCTGAAGACTGAACGTACATACAACACACGTACAACAAGGAAGGAAACGGTTCAGTAAATCGCGATCGTTGGCGTGATGTTTCGATGGAGACGAAATCGAAGAAGTAGGTACATAAAAAGTAGTGGCGAGCAACACTAGCGAGCGAGCGGCCGTGATAGCAATGTTGACACTTACGTCACAAGTCCTGCAAGTTGGCACTTGAGTAGTGCCGCATGCGTTGCAGAGTGTGCATGCCCAATAGAAGACGCTACGACAGGTTCAGAGGGGAACAAGAACAAACAGATGTGTTCGTCCAGCCCGTGATCGCTGCCGCTCGCTGCTTCTATCCCAATGGATGTCCATGTCCGTCTGGCTGTGGATGGCCGTCCGCCGGTGAGTTGTTTATGCTCACTGACGACTAACGACTGAGATCGATGTGGCCGGAATCAGGATCTTGGTGGAACAAGTTTTAGATATTCCTCCCTCGTAGTGGAAGCCAGCCAATCTGCACGCAGTTCGCCCCTAGTGCCGTCTGGGATTAATCTCTAGACATCGAATCAAAATCAATCATCAGTTAAAATTCATCTGAAACGACTGACAGAGATTATTGCGAAATTCCGCATGTGTGCAAAGCTGAACAGAGGCCGAAACTGATGGTGCGTTGATGAGGCAAGACGCAAGAAGCCATGCGGGCAAGGACAGGCTGGAGCTAAAGGAAGGCCGGCCGGACGGTAGGTGAGGTGATCGAGGAGGGCTCGCGCGTCGCGCGTCGCCCGTCGGCGACAAAGGGAAAAGCGCTAGCGGCGGGCGCGGAAGAGACAACTGGACGCGCATGCGCGAACGCGGTGTGGCGCTGTGTGTTTTCCTCCGCGGCCCGCCGGAGCCGGAGACAACAGTGACGGACGGAGACCAACCGCGCCATCACTAGGGCCGGCCGGCCGGGGCGCCGGTCGCCATGCGTTGCGTGGCCAATGGCCAGTGGACAGCATGCATGGTGTAGAGACTGGAGAGTCCATGCATCCAGCCAGGTCCAGCGACTTGATCGGCGGCGATAGGATCGGATCGGAGTGGAGACCGGGCGGGGAGTGGAACGTGCACGTCGCGGTGGGTAACGCGGTGGATGCGATCGATTTTCGGTTCAACCACGGCTAACCAACGGAATTGTCCGTTTCCGGCCGGCCCGTGTGGTGTGGAAAAAGGAGGGCCGGCCGCGTTTCTTCGTGTCAAAGAAAATTCGGCCTGACATCAGACACATCAGTCAGTCCGACCGAGTGTTTGATTGGGCTCTTGTGGATCTCAGTCGCAGTCGACGCAGGGGTGAGGAGTGAGTCTCCGTCCGGTGTACGTACGTGTACGGTGTACCACGTGAAAAGAAATGTGAAACCAAACCGGTGGAACAGGAGACACTGCCAGATTCTTGTACTACGTACTGTATGACCTATAGCACGGCCTGTGGCGCCGACAACGCAAACGAGAGACTGCCGACCAAGACCAACTCAACTTAACTTTTTTGAGAGAGAGAACCGGGTTGATTTCATTCATAATATGGTGATTTCTGCATAAAACTTACAAAGACATCCCCTCGAACAAACAAAAATACATTCCAGTCCTTGTAAGCATCTCCCCGGTGTTCTTTTCGCCGCGGAGCCGGATTCGGATCTTGAAACCGACTAACTCCCCGGCGAAGAATCAAAGATTTTTGACGCCGTCTTTGAGTCGCACATCAAAAAAGGCATGCTCTATATTGATGTTTAACAATCCGCTTGAAGAGATGGTCGAAACCATCGCATCAAAGGTCACGACCGTATGCGACGACGAACCCCTGGAGGGTAGAGGCGTAGAGAAAACCAACCCGGATCCGGCGAGTTGATACACATACCCCCAACACCTACACCGAGAAGACAGCCCCACATCGCCGCCGTCGGAGAAGATGTGGATGGGACAAAAGTCAAGCCCAACCGATCCAGATGAAGAACAGTGCTCCAGATCCGGGCGAGCTTGCACACCTTCCTAAAGCAAAGACCCGCCAACCGAAGCCGGGAAGCCGCCGGATCTTGAGTCGACCTCCACAGATCCACACCGCCGCTCGTCACCCGAGACACCATTCGGACACACAAACCCTGCCGCACCGCCAAAGAAGTGGAAACCTAACCCTAATCTACTCAAACTAGCAAGCAAAGGTATATACACCTCCTCCGCCGATTCATGTAGTCCCCTACCACCTTCGACTCAGCCCGAGGCGCCGCTGGCGAGGGCGACGGTGACGAATCGGGCGGGGAACGCCTCAACCAGAAAAGCGGTGGAAGGGACGAGAAGGGACTCCTAGTATGCATGTGGGGTTGGCCAGTGGTGGGTGGGGTGCACGGCGGAGCAAATGGCAACCGGCGTGTACCGAGGGACCCAACCATGGGGCGTCACCAAAGTGACCGAACCAGCCCACCGAGCGAAGTTGGCAAAGAAGTCACGATGGGCAGAAATTCAATTCCACAACTATGTGTTGTAGCACATATTTCCTCCCGCTTTCAGAACACAAGGGTCACACTACATTTTTATGATTTAGTGTTTAGGGTTTAGTGTTTATGATGTCTAGGTTGTACATGGTTTAAAGTTTAGGTTATATGATTTAGGGTTTAGAGTTTAGTGTCTAGGGTTACAGTTTATAATTAGAGTTTAGGGTATATGTGTTGCCACACATAGTTGTGGGAATTAGCTGTTGCATGATGGGCCACTCTGGATTGTGTCAAACATCAGGGAGATGGGCGTCTTCGCGTTTCTAGGGCCCAAATTCAGGTGCGATGCCGGTAGGCGGTGGGGCGTGGAATTGCAGTGGCCCAGAGAACGCGAGGCCTTTGCACGGAGAGCACGCGAGGCCCTGCGGGATCCAACACACGGGTGGCTCATTGGCGGAAGGCCCAACCGTCACTGACCTAGCACACGTTTCTCCAGACTCAAACAGTGCCACGCTGAAACCAACGCCCACACCTGCACGGCCCAAAGAAAAGAAATCGTCACCTCGCCGATAGGAAAAAGTCTACTTTCCCTCCCCAACTTTCACCAAAGTCTTTTTCGCCCTCAACTCCCAAAACCGGACATATCACCTCCCTGAACTTTTCAAACCGGTCATTTTACCTCCCTGGGCGGTTTTGTGGGCGGATTACTTGGTAACCAGGGTTTTGCTTACCCGGCGGTTTTGTGTTTTCTTTTTTTAAAAAAATTCAGCTGAATTTTTAAAAATCATAATAAATTATAGAAAAATCATAAAATAGAAAATCTAATTTTTGTTGGACTCACATGAATAGATCTACACAGTGAACATATAATACCGTATATTTTAGTACAAAGTTTTTTGCAGTATTAAAATTCAATTGCACTATGAAATTCAATTGCAAAGATGAATTTCGCATCAAAAAACACATTGTACTAAAGTATACAGTATTATATGTTCACCGTGGTAGATCTATTCATGTGGAGTTCAACAAAATTAGATTTTCTATTTTATGATTTTTCTATAATTTATTATGATTTTTCAAAGATTCAAATGAATTTAAAAAAAAAAGAAAATACAAAACCGCCGGTACTGTAGCAAAACCCTGGTTACTGTAGCAAATCCGCCCACAAAACCGCTCCAGGGAGGTAAAATGACCGGTTTGAAAAAAGTTCGCGAGCTGAGGGTGTCCGGTTTCAAATATGGCGAAAATCGACTTCTCGGAAAGCCGTGAGGGAAAGTAGACTTTTTCCTCGCCGATACACGCCCCTCCTCTCTCATCTCACGGTGTTGTGGAGCGGGACGCCTCCGCCTCGGCGGGGTAATTAGAGAGAGGAAATAATAATATTGGGCCGGATGGGCCTGTGCGGTCTTGCTGGGCTCAAACGCAGGAAGGCCAGACCGGGCCAAATCGTTAACATGTCACACGCTCTACGGTTGCCATGAGCCCGGCCCAGAACGAAACACAGAATGCGAGCCCGTGTCTTAACTTAATGGAAGCCAACAAAAAGGATTTTGCTTTTGCTCAAAAAAAAAAAAAAAAAAAAAAAAAAAAGGATTTTGCTTGTGATCATTCCAATCTAAACTTGATGATTAGTAGCAGAACGGAGGCCAAGAACTGAGAGGGGGTAAGCGGCAAGCCGCGAGAAAGAGGGGACAAAATGAAACTAACAAGCGATAGACTATTCAGGTACTAGTGGCCGGCGATCTCCTATTTCTATGGGCCACGGGCAAGAAGCTCGAGATCGAGAAAGAAACTGGCACTCTACTTGGGCATATAGGACAGTTGCTGATTAAGCTGGAGAAAGAAACCGGCACTCTCCCAAAGCGACACAAACAATCTGAATTTGATTTAATTTAATTTTTAATCAGCGTGTTGATTAAAAAAATTCAGAATGTTTTACTTCACTTCCTTCCAAATGCAACATCCATCTTAAGTTATAAACAAAAATCTGATTCAAAACCGCAATCAGTTTAGCCCTCTTATTTTATTATATTGATTGATGCCTTTGTTCCATTTTTTTTTAGGAAACTTGCCTTTGTTCCATAACATACCAAAGTCTTGACTATGCATATTATTAATTTATTTCTCGTTTACGGTTTTTATGAATAATTGTTTTGAAACAAATCTTTTATCAGTAAATTGAATTGCATACAAAAACGATTTTGTTTATAGAAACCAAATAATAAGTGGTGTTGACAAATTGCTACCACTAAACATATCAAAATTCTACTAGTGCACTACTGCTACCCGGCCACCAAGCCACCACCACCTGATATGCTTCGATCAAATCTCTCTATCCCTGCAATGTGGGGTGGTAACCAGGGGTGGATCCAGCATTGAGCTATGGGGGCTCAAGCCCCTACTATTTGGCAGAGCTTCAACTTACTAGAAGTAATATTTTGACTTGATATCTTTGAAAACTACCACACTCACCGTCACCCAAACCAAAAAAAGGTACGTTGTGTTTTTGAAGTAGGTGGCTAAGCAATTCATGTAAATACATGTAACCATATAAGTGTAAGCTACTAAATTAACAAAGATTGGATGTATGCGTAGGTTGTCTATTATTACCTTTGTCTACCTAGTGGCAAAGAGTAGGAAGGGAGGTTATTGTCCCATGTGCCACAACCTCCTACGAATTACCATGTTAGTACTCTCAAGTCTCGTCATAACTGTATCAATTCAAGGGTCATCAAGGAACATTTCTATCTTCTTCGTATAATAGTCTACGGTGCACTTATTATGGACGACATCAAAGGACACATATCTCACCCATTGAGCTACTAGAGCATCGCCGTAAACCCACCACCACATGATATGTTTCGATTGAACCTCTCCATCCCTGTACTGTTGGTAAGTAGGCGTGTATCGTGTGTGGGAGCTATATATGGGGGGCTCATGCCCCCTACTACTTGCTAGAGTGCTCCGTGGATTTATTAATAGATAGGAGAATAATTGTATGTGTATGGTGACAATTGGTACAATAACCGTCCTCAGCTCAAAAAGTGGCGCCAATCTAAAGGGTGAAATAAGAATTTGTCACTTTAATCAACTAGAATCAACCCTAATAATCTAGGGATCAAAAGACTCTTGATTATTATAATCATTAGTCCTTATTATAATAATCAAATGCATAATCCTAATTATGATAATCTCCCTGTGATCCAAACATGCCCTAAATTGCCCTCTCACCTTTTTCTTTTCTTTTCCCATCATCTCCTTTTCTCTCGGCTAGACGGACTTGCGGATAGAAAGCGCCGCCACGTGCACTCTTGCTCCTAGTAGCCGTTCCTATAGCAAATTGGTCAGCATATGTTTTCTAGTGTCAATAGCTTAAAAAAAAAAGCCTTGCACGACTGTACAGAAATGGTTTGCATGTCACCGGTCAGGAATGACAGAAATTAAGAAAATAACCTTATACTATCGATGTTAACCACAATAGATCAAGATTGGAATAATACGATCTCTAATCTAGATTGCTTGACTGTACCATCTAAATTGAAACCTTTCACAAGTCATCTATTTCTATTCCATTTTTAGAAATTAGAAATTAAGTGCATTCTATTGGAGTGCATAAGATCATATATACATCCAGCCTTGTAGGTAAAAAATTATTGTGCCATTTTACTCATTTTCTGAAGGTATGTGAATGCCCTTTACCAATTTGCATATTCTACAGGTTTTGTTTTTGCTAATAACACCGTAACACGGTAATAAAAGGAAGCTATTCCATTTTTTTTTTTTATCTGAAAATAAAGAAAAGCTATCCCATGGGAACCATCTATATGACATTTTTACTTACCTTAAGTCACACTACACATTGTACTTGTCTTTGTAAATGTTCTGAGCAAGCTGAAGCAAATAAAATACTTTTATTATTGAAACAGACACCTTTTGAAACATTGAGCTCTCTGTAGGGTGCTTGATCCGTCTCCAAGATAAGATTGCCCAGGCCCTATCATAGCAGCAAAAGAAAATTGACGAAGTGAACTGGAATGACAATCACAAGAGGACGACGACAAGCTGAAGGTGGAAAAAATAGCAAAACGATCTGGAATGACAATCACAGATTCACAAGAGGACGACGACAGCAGGTGGAAAAATTAGCAAAACGATGGAGACGCGGGGAATCGAACCCCGTGCCTCTCGCATGCGAAGCGAGCGCTCTACCATATGAGCTACGTCCCCGTGATGCTGCCTAGCGGTACATAACTCTTATAACTAGTTGCATGATGTATTGACCTGTGAAACTTGGTGTAAGCAGGGGGAGCACCCTGATCCAGACGAGAATGACCAAAACGAGAGCATCAAAACCACTGACGCACGCACTGATCTGCCTTTGGACGCACGGCTGCTGTGGCCTCTCAACGACTCAACGTTCAACCAAGAATGGCCATCGATCGATCCCGTCCAAAACCCCAGTACGCGGACACGTACAGTCGAGTACACCGAGACGCGCGAGAGAGAGATGTTGTCGTTGGTCCCGGCCGGGACAAAGTGTTCCTCGCACGAGCACGAGACGCTAGAATTCCGGTCGACTGACCGGGCACCAACCAGCAACCTCCCTGCAGGACCCCCAGGGGCCAGGGCCAGAGCCAGAGCCAGCTGAGGACCAAGCTCTCACATGGAATGTTCCGGTTCCGTTCCAATCCATGGACCATGCATCCATGGCAGTGGCAGCCAATCCTCCAGTAGCGGAGAGGGACGGGCCGGGGCGGATACACAGTACAGGTGGGCAGTAGCGCAAGAGAGCGGGCGATCGACCAACCACAACTAGCAGATAAAACCCCCCAAGGGTGACTGGTCATAGCCGAGAGAGGCGGCGGCGGAGGTCGCCGGACAGGATCAGGCCGCCACCTCACGAGTCACGACGAGCCTGCTGCCGGCCGGAGTGCCGGGCGCTGAGCGCTAGTATTGAGCACGGCAATGGTCCCGGTGTTCTGAATTTTGACCTACTAGCTAGATTGATTGTTGGTGCTTGCCGATCTGTTCTGATCCAATGGATGGCATGACATGGCACTTTTTGTAAAGATCAGGTGTCACCCGTGGCGATTTGACCCGGTGAGTAGGATCGGGGACCTGGCTCTCATTTCTTTATATGTTTTCTCAGCTCATTAGTGCTTGCATTGGCTTGGCTGGATAAGCAATCGAATGATGACGAGAAAGAGACGGTAAGGATTGGTTGCTGGCCATTTGCAAGCGTACTTTTGGTTGATAAGTAATGGATCGTAAAGTCCACGCACGCAGAGGTACTCAGTTTGCAAGGAAGTTTTGGATCCATGGCAGAGAACGACAAGAAAGCACAGCTGCTGCGTCAACAGGCTTGCTTGGCTTCTCAATTCGACTTGGAAGTCATGCAACCCCATGATTGATACAAGTAATACAACCGAATGAAGAACAAAAAAATACTGACCATGGAACATCATTCACTCTTTGTGATTCAGTATTATTCAGTAAGTATTAAGTCGAACTTGAGCTGAAGAATGCAGTAAACAAACACAGCTGCTGTTGGAACGCAAGATTTTCAGGCGAGCAGAAGAAAGCAGAGCCACATGCTTAGCATTGCACACACTGACACACACACTATTAATTGCAGTAGTACTTGCGTTAATTACATAGGGGAGGAGGGTACGTAGAAAACAAAGCAGGCACCATACGTGCATATCTCTCATGTCAAGAGTTCTTCCCCAGATCCAAGAACTGAAGAACACGCCTGTCGGCTAAGCCAAAACTGGACAGATCGTCGCCCATTTCTAAGCCCTCAAGAACTGATCATCATCATCACCATCCTACTACTACCAGGACTCGCTACTTACGCTACAGACACACGTGCACCACATTCAGAGAAGAACACAAGCATACTGTATATAAAAACACGACACAAGATCACGCTATCTGGATTCCTCTGCGCTGCATGCCTCTGCTTGGTTCCTTATTGGCGTTTTGCTCTAGTTCAGCGGTCCAACGAACTGATCACCACCCTGCAAAGCAATCAGGGACAAAAGCTGCATCAGGATTCAGAAACAACAACCATTTACGAATCGTCAGGATTCAGAAGCAGCCATCCCAACTCAGTCTCAGAACCATTTATGCAAGGACAAGGATTGTGATCAGAAACAACAACCATTTATGCAAGGACAAGGATTGTGATCTGTTTGATGCATCAAGGTGGTGGTAAAATTACAAGAAAGGAAACTGAGCGTGGACTGAGAACGAACCAGTCGTACACGGTGGGGCTCCTGGGCCCGACGGCTGCCGGCTCCGGCCCGTCGGCGACCTTGGTTTTCCGGCGGAACCTCCTCCATCCGTCGGCCTTGGGCGTGGTAGCTGCACCAACAAACACACCAACAACAACAACAGAGGGTTGGTCAAGCTCAGGCATACAGTATCGACCAGATGCATCCGTGTTTGCATGCACAAGTTCTCATTGCTTTCTGATGAATGAACCAGTTGTTATCACACACCAAACACACCAACAAACAAATGTCCCTAGACCTGAATCCTGATAGGCTGATACCAATCACACTATACTCTCCCAACTGATGAATTCCCAAGAACCATCATCTGTTAATCTGTGTTAGTGCTATCATGATTCATGAGGGTATTACGCATTGACTTAAATCTTGCGGTGTTTAAACCACCAGTGGCAGATCTGTGACGGCGTCGCGCTGAAGAAGGCGTAAAAACATGAATAAAACGTTTTAAAAAAGTTTACTTTTACTGTCCCATTTTATTGGAGATCCAATCCTGCACAGCAGTAGTATGTGCGCTAAAGATAGAAACGTTTTTACCCCAAGAATGGGGCGACGACCAAGAAAAACAGAGGCGGACGGGTGAACGAGCGTGCCCACCTGTGGCGAGCGGCGAGTCAGGGGTGCTGGCCGGGGAGGACGGGACGGAGGAGCTGTAGGACTCGGCGCGCGGCGAGGCGTCGACGACGGAGAGCGACGGCGGGCGGGCGATGGTGATGCTGCGCGTCACCGCGGGCGCCGGCGCCGGCGCGTCGGCGGCCGCGGCGGACCGGGGCCAGGAAGGACGAGGACGAGGAGGAGGGGGAGAAGGAGGAGTACTTGCGGAGCCTGCCGAGGCCGGAGTCCGGCCGCGGGCCGGCCACCGTCTCGTCCCAGAGCTGGTCGAGGAGGCCCATTCCAACCGGACTATGCGATTGGTTGGCTGGATCCTGCCTGCGTGCGAGTCTTGGACGTATGCGCGCGGTGTCACGTCGCGACGCGACGCGAGGAGGAGAGAAGGCCTGGAGCAGTTGAGCCTTGGGGAATGCGGGGCGGATGACGATCCCTCTCCTCTGTTCTCTCGGGAACCGCGGCCGGGAGGATTTTTATAGAGGAGTCGAAGGTAGGGGGTGGGCGTGAGAGGATTCAGGCGAGATATCAGCGGGTGTGGGTGTAAATTTGGATAAGGGAATGACGGTACCGAGCTCATCATCTTTTCACCTCTTCTCAGTTCTTGGCTCGTCTCCGGTAGGCACGGCTTTGGGCTGAGCTGGCTTTTACTTTTTATTTCATTTTAAAGAAGCACTTGCTTCGCAGATCGGCTCCTTCAGATGATCCAAAATGGCATTGCACACTACATATTTCACAACATCAGTATCTTCAAATAAGTTTATTATACGAAAAATAGATACAATAATCTTTCTAACGATACTAATTGTCTTATAAATACTATGTATTTTCTTTCCGTATTTAGTCAATTAGGTATATATTTAACTTTTCGAAGCGAGAACAACAGCTTAAAAAAGGGATGAAAGCTGTGTACATCCAAGATTTTTGGAGTTACAAATATGTATATTCAAGATATCTTTGTTTAAGATCACTTAAACGCTGCTGCTCATTAAGTAGAAGAGATTGTTAATACATGAATCAAGGATGGTAAACCCATGGTTACCAAAGCCCTCCCCGACACCAACTCACATGCGGCCGCGGATTAAAAGAAACAATTTTGGCGACTAGGCGACAAACAAACCGACCCTATGCCTTCGCCATCGCCTAGCCCACCAAGTCAAGATCCAACCGCTAGGTCGAAACACCCGCTCAAAAGGATCCGCAGCCTTCTATCGCCCCTTCTCGTGTGTGATGGAAGGCGCCCTAAACTTTTACTTTTCGACCTCCGACCACCCCGCAAGAGCAACAAGCGTTACCATAGCCGAAGCATTAACGTAGGGGGCTTATAGCGGCAAGTAGCATCACACCCCATAGGGTAGCCCCTCTTTAGCCGGGAAGCTACCAGGGATGGGTGGTGATCCCCAACCTCGCCTCTCGCCCAGGGCCCCTGTGAGGTTCACCGAGTCGCCTCAACAGGCCTAAGAAACACACGCCCACCACCAAAAGCCACCGCCCGGTTGGTGAGACCTGCCTCAACCTCCACCCCAAGATGGGATCAAAATGTTGACACCGATCCTCCGAAAGCAATCGACCATTGTGGGCTCCTGACTAGAGCCCCCGCTTGTACCTGCATCTTCCCGCATAGCAATGCAAGAAAGGCCTCCTTGCCGACCGTCGTAGCCTGGCGCGCGCCCATTGACACATTAAACTTCAAAGAAAGGTGCTTAGGAGCTCCTTCCGGAGTGGCAGCACCAGCCAGTGCGACAAGAACAAGGGAGAAGTCCTCACCCGCGGGCGAGGTCCATGTTCCTCCGGAAGACGAAGGCCTCCACCCCAAAGTTGGTTATCCCCATCACCCGTAGGTGGACATACCCGTAGGCGCCCGGGTTGCCGTGGACATTCATGATATCTATGGATTTGTAGCTTTGCCGGGTGAGTTATTTCACCTGATGACAAGATCTATTCTTTTTTTTTTTTGAGAATTACACAAGAAAACGCTGACGCCACAAATACGCACGCACACTCACCCCTACGAACACACGTACGCAAATCATACCCCTATGAGCACCTCCGGGACCGGAAAGCACCGACAGATCTTGAGATTCCCGATGTCACCATTGGCGCCCGCCGCCGACGGAACATCTCTTACCACTTAATTTATAACGCCAAAAGAAATCCTGGGAAAAATCCCCCGCGTAAAAAAGATCGCGAAAGACCAAAATTTGAACCCCGGTGACGTTGATGTAGATATTTTTCCAAGAAAAAATACCGACCATACACAAGTACACAATGAATGAACAAAATGACTCGGATCCATGGGAGTATGGGACTAATCATGCACGTCAAACCAGGCCTACCATGAGAATGGATCCTCCTTTTACCATTGATAGGATCGGACGGCTTTTTGAGCAGCCGGTGCCGTCATCATTCGTCAGCCGAGCCGTGGCTCGATCGGCTTCCCGTGAACTTGACCGAGGGGTCCGGAGCCGTATGATCTATCAGCCGACCTGGTTTCGCGCTGCGTTGGAGCCGTTGATCGAGGGCTTGAGGCTCCTCTCCATCCCCGTGAGCTTGGACGAGAACGGGGTGCGCGCCGCGAAATCGGAACGAGTTTTGACCGCAATCCAATCCATATCAGGGGCCCCACCCGGGGCCGTGGCAGCGTCCACGTACTACAGGATAAGATCCGTAGCTCTCAGGGCCACGGTCATTCTAACACGCCACCAGCAGTGGGCCCGGCTTGCTTCCATCACGAAATCATCAGATCACCGGTCACGACACAGACCTCGACCGCTTTGCTTTCGCCTTTACAAGATTTTTTTTTTTTTTTGAAGAAATCGAGAAGAGAAACCAAAAACATGAAGCACATCAAGACAACTTAATTAACTTCTAGAAGAAAAAAGTAGAAACGAATTCGTAGTGTTCCTCCATGTATTTATTAATCGATCTGATGTGTACTTAAAACGCAGGAGATGGTGTCTATAATAACTTAATATAAGCTTGATGTTGCCAAAACGACTTAATATATGCAAAGATGGTGACCGTACTTGGGTCTCCATTATTCTTCATATATAACGGAGCGCCTACAAGAACAGTTAGCTCGATCGAAAGATGATCGAGCACGAGCAGCTTTGTTCTCCAGCTGATTGGTGAAGTGGGACCGTGGCCAAAGATGCTCAAATCAAGTCCATCGAGCATGCTAGCATGTGGACGACGGGCCCTAATGCACATGCTGCACCCAGTGATCTGATTAGGTTTTCCATCTTGCTTTGCTTTCGTGCTTCCAATGAGTGTTGATTAGTTACAAATGCATGGTGTCTTGGACGACCAATTAGCTAGTGCGTCCATCGAAGCAACGTCGGAACCAAATCAGGGGTCAAGATGGACGAATTAGGACACCTACTTACTGTAATATTAATTTAAGGCAACAACAATGCAAGATGTCTTGTTCATACAATTCATCAATAAAATTTAAAATGGTTTGATTGATAAGTCTACGCTAAAATTGCATAAACACCGTTAGTCTATTACGTTGCGTTCCATCAAGATCGATGTGATGGCCGCAAGGCCCGCAACATATAGAAACAGTTACTAGCAATTAGCACATGTCGTATTTATCATTAGTCCACACTGATGCACGGATCAAGAGTCCTGTGGCGGCGATCACAATCACCCGTGGGGCCTACCTCCCTAACCTCAATTATTGGGGCTGCTCAGCTCACCTCAGCTGACCTGAACTTGCCGGTCACAGCACAGCAGCAACAGCAGCCACCAGTCCACCATGTACACCTACCGCGACAGCAGTCAGGGCCGTACTTAGGATTTTGAGGCCCTGGAACAAAATACACGATGAGACCTTAAAAATCAATAAAAATCAAAGGATACTTTCACTTAGCTACAAAGTCGTAATATATATTGCTCTTAAATTACTAAGGACACATCAAATCTTAATGCTAAAAGAGTAAAAAGTGTGGAGTAGCACTGAAGAACAAATTAGCTCACGTAACAAATCAAGTCTTAAAGACTACTTCGTAATTTTGAGACCCTTTAAATTTGGAGGCAGGCCCGCAACGGTCGCCCACTTTGCACCTATTGATCGCCGGCCCTGCAGCAGTGTCAGCGTCCGGGGCAGTGGCGTGTCCACGTCTCGCCGATCAGCTTATGCGTAGTGCTGATAAGTGGTGTGGTGTGGTGTGGCTCCAGAGCAGCCGCAAGGGCCGTCCAATGCAATGCAAATAACTGGTTGGAAGCGACGACGGCTGGCTCGATTGGCCGTGGCTTTTGCATTGGGTCGCCGTCGACTAGGCCCTGACGGTGATCTGCTGATCGTTCTCATCATCCAACGAACGCTTTTTTATTAGCGCGTTCACGTATCAAAGAAACCATATATACTGCTGCTTAGCTATCATCGACGACGACGAATGTTTAAATATTTAATTTATTATTTTCAATAATGTGTACTAGTGTAGTTTAATTTAATGTCCCGTACGTTTTGCGCACGGATCTGTTTGCGATTATTATTGATGGAGTCGGTTCAGATTATTCGGCATGCATATGCAAGCGGTGATGATAGAGCAAGAAAGAAAATCAGCAGATGATTCCGGGGAACGTGTGCATGATCGTGCCAGCAGGGGTACGGTGGCATCATCAACTGGTCTAATATCTTTTATTTGCTTTTTTGTTTAATGTTTCGCTCATAACATGCACGTAAACGCTACCCCTATAAGCACCTCTGAAGGACTGAAAGACCCGACAAATCTTGAGATTCCCCGAAATCACCATTGACGCTTCGTTGACGGAAATATCGACCTCTTAATTCATAACGCCGATAAATTCTGAGAAAACCCCTAGAATAGGCGCCAGCACTAGGATTTAAACCCCGGTGACATGATGTGATATTTTTTCCAAGAAAAAAAACACGGATGCGTAGTTTATTTTTTCAAGAAAAAAATATGCGGATGCGATAGTTACGCCGACCATACACAAATACACAATCTCTACTATAATGTCCCAATTGTTGCTATTTTTAGAACAAGGCTCACCAACTAACGAATCTCGCAACCAAGAACTGAGATCGAAAGTTTGTCCAATGTCTTACACCCTCTCATTCCCCCACCGTTCGAATCACGGGAAAAGCAAGGAAGAAAAGAAAAAAATCTCTACTATAATGTCCTAGTTGTTGCTATTTTCAGATCAAGGCTCACCAACCAACGGATCTCGAAACCAAGGACCGAGATTGAAAGTTTGTCTAATGTCTTACACCCTCTCATTCCCCCACCGTTCGAATCACCGGAAAAGCAAGGAAGAAAAGAAAAGAAAAAAAAAAACCGTGCGAACACCCTTCAACGCGGCGGCGATCCTCCTGGTGGCGATCCTCTGGTCGAAGCGATCCAGCCTGGCGAGGCGATCCCCAAGCGCCATGATCTGCCTGGCGACGCGATCCCAACGCAGCCAATCAATTCTATATATATCTGACTTCTCTATCTAGCGTCGCTCCTTGCGCCGCCGCCTTCCCCTAAACCCTAGCACCTGCAACCTGATCGATCGACGGGTGAGGCCGCCAAAGCCGAAGTGCTTACCATCGCCATTGGTACCCAGACAGCGACGACAGCAAGAAGGCGCGCCCTGTCCTGGCGGCAGCGTGCAGTTCTCCCAGACCCCTACATGCCGTGTTGCCGCACGCGCCGGCCGATGTTGGCCACGGACCACGAGTCGAGCCGACGGAGACGAGGAGTGCCGACAGCTACGGGTCGAGGGACGAGGCGCTGTCGTATGTGAAGAACATCACCCGTGTGTTGCTTATTTTTGTGCTTTTCTATGATCGCAGATCAGTTTGATCAACTATTGGCTTGGTTTGCTCGATGGTGCCTGATGCCAGTGCAAATGCAACTGTGCAAATGAATATTTTATGCAGTAGACTAAGATCGGTGGTGAGTGATGCGCCTGCACCAACGCCCAGGAGACGATTTGACGCCTGGATACGCCGTCACAGCAAGCACGCCTGAGTTCAAGGTATAACTAAATCATGAAAATTCATGGACCATTTTTTATGCAGTAGATGAAAATTCTCTGGTATCTTTTGAGCATCGAGACCGGGCCACAGGGGAGATGATTGTGGACCCCCGCTGCCGCCTCCCCACGCTGGCGCGACACGGGCGGCATCCTCCTGAAACCTAGCGCCCGCCACTCCCTTCCACATCTCTAGCCGCGCCGCCGCCGAGATGGCCACCGGCAAGGCCGCCCCGGCCGGTCGGGATGGCGGCGGCAGTGGCCTTCTACCGCGCCATGCGACGCACGCGGCAGCTGACCGGTGGCCCTCCTCCAGGTGAGCTGCGTGGGTGCTTGCCGTTGAGGGTCGCAGCCGGGCGCTATGGCGGGCGCCGGGCGGCGCGTGTCGATGCAGGGGCGACGGCGGGGCCATCCTCTTCCTCGCGGCGCCCTCTTCCGCCTTGGCATAGACGGCGCCCAAAGGCCCGGTGGCCGGATCCAAAGGCTTGGCATAGACGGGCGTGCCTGCCTGTGTGGCCGGATTCAGCAGCCTGGGTGACTAGATGGCGCTCTCCTTTGTTGCCCAAGCTCAGCCGCGGTGGTGGCCGGCGGGCGGGTGCGGGCCGGCCGGTGGGCTGGGGTCGACGACTCTCCGCCACCCCTTCCCTGAGGCCTGATATCGCGCTGGCACTTTGACTACCTCCAGGCTGGTTGTGGCCATGGCAGCAACCCTTCCCTCCCACCCCCGCTCTATGAGGCCCTGCTTCTGGGTCATGGGTCAAGATGGAGGCGGCAGTGCTTGTCCTAGCGCCCGACTGGTGCGGGCTAGGGCGGTACCACCGTGGCCGGCATGCTCGGGCGGCAGCGTTGTCGATGTAAACGTGACGGGTGTCGTGGGCTGGCGGGCGGTGGTCGGGTAACGGCCTCGACGCGCGGGCAGGTGGGACGCCACACGCGGCGAGGTTGGTCCGCACACGCGTCTCGTCGTCGGGGTGGCCGACGCAGCTTCAGCCGGGCCAGGTGTGCCATGCCCGATGCCCCTTTAGGCTGGGCTTGTGCAGGATGGTCGGCAGCACTAACGGGCTGGCATGCTGGGATTCGCATCGTGGCCGATGCCTATGCTCGAGCATTGGGCGAAAGCCCGCGACGGTGACGCGAGGGCGCCGCTTCCTCTTGGGGGGCGCGGTCCCAAAAAGATCTACCACGGTGAAAGCCCGTCCATTTTTACAAATGGCCACGCGACGACGGCGCATGGACCTTCCCCTTAAGGCCGCTAGAATTCGCTCGGTCGTGGTGTCTCATCGCAGGGCGTGAGGTCGGAAGTCGGAGCTGCTCTTGCGTTATGCTCGGCTGGGCAACGATGACCTTCCATGACTCTGCGCTTCGCGAACTCGGTCTCCTTTTCTTAGTTGGGTCGTCGTTTACTCTGTTGTGTTGCGTGGTAGGCTTCGTCTTCGTGGTGGTTCACGACCGCTGCGTTGATCGCCTTTGTACATAAATTGCTCTCTACTTATCAATGAAAGCCGGTAATACGGATCTTTCGAAAAAAAATTGTGTGTCTTATCAAACACGGTTCCTAGCTGTGATATGCTCGATGCATTGCTTCCATGACTGAAACACCTTGCTAATGAAGTTAATTGAAATAATATGTCATGCCATCTATTAATTCATTTTGTCTTGCAGTACTAAAATTTCAATAAAATTCTATATGAACTCCAAGACCCAGATGACACACTAGATATTTAAAAGGTGCTTATCATAAGATGGATCCTATGTAAACAAACTTAAAAATTGGGTGTGCTTTATATCAATCTGTGGGTTAATTAAATTGCCCCTTCAATTGTATGATTAATTGGTCAATTTTAGTTATTGTGCCTGTTTACCCATGAATTCTCCTAGCCATGGTTTGCTTTGCTACTACAGGTATGTTTTGAAGGAAATATGTTTTGCAAGGCAAACAGATCGATGCCACAACTCTGCTCATCAAGAGGTCACTCCCAACTTTTCAATGTGCAAGATTAGATACTTCACACTTTTCAATGCTTTTACTTTCTTGTAAAATTTTGTTGTGTAACAAAAATCCAGAAAATAATGGTGTTATTATTTTCTGAAAAAGTATGAAATAAGTTCAGAACTGATTCTGTAATTATGATATCTAGGTGGGTATTTTTTAGCAACTGGGAAGAATAAATGTCTTAGGTTTCTATGCAAACTGAAGAACCATTATAGACATGGACTATGAATGCGATGTAAAAATACATCTTAGGTGTTTCTTTTCTGTAAGGGTGGTACCTGGAATTTGCTGGTTGCTATTACAGTATCTTGGCATCAACTAATTTATTTAAATATTCCTGCAGGTATATTAGAAGGAATCAGTTAGATGTTGGGTTTCCCGTCTTTGAATTAGTCTCTAAAATGATCTAGGTTTGTGGAATTTCGTAGGGGAGATATCTTCCCATGCAAAATCTATCCAAGGTCATTTCATTTATGTAGTTTTGCAAGTCACTGGAATAAACTACAAGCTCTGAAATGTTTTTTTTGGTCAGTCAAGCTACAACACGTAACTACTTGATGTTTGCAAACTTTTATTTGTGTTGTATGTCAAAAATAGGAAGGTTGATTATGTGTACACTATATTATGATATCATTATTGTCATGCAAGTAATCTTTATTTGCTATTAAGTTTTCTTTAGAATCATGTTTTTTAATTCTAATAAAAAAATAATATACTATATGGTCGATGATTTTTAACCAACAAAACATACACACCATTTTTTGTTGTTTAATTTATCCAAAATATCACACGTAAGCGTTAGCATGGGCAATATACTAGTTATAGTAACTCTAGCATGCAATGATGTAAAATAACTCTTCTCCCATCTCCATAACATACCAGACAAATGCGTGCATTTTAATTAGCGTCGTGTTATATTGTAATAATTCTAACAGATATTTCTGTTTATATTGTTGAAATCAATTTTAGGTATAGGTGCTTAATTATCACCTCCCATATGATTTTTCTTTGGCATTACAATCTTTACCACAACGGTGCCAGCGATGGGTCGATATATTTGTGGATTAGATTTTGATTTCGATAATTTTGACAAAAGAAAGGAAAAATGTGCTTCAACCGGTTCAAATTAGAACAATTAGTGATAACATAGTGCCTTTGTCGTATGTTTGTTCAACATGAAAATTTGACTGTTGGTTTGAATTTTTTTATAAAAAATGAGACTTGTGTGCTTGGATATTAGATTGTGATATACTAATATTGAAGGATACTTTTATATAAAAAGAAGAAATATATGAAAAACAATTGCATCCAAAAAAAGATATTGATCACCAGCTTCAAGTTTGCCATATTTTATTATTGAATAATTTGAGTGATTATTCACTCTACAAATCGTCTTTTCATGTTCATACATAGTCCAAGGTCTACCAACTAATTAAAGCACTGACACCATCTAGCTGAAATCCATATTTTTTTATATCCTTGTTCCTCATAGGGACGACGTATGTAGCATCACAGGGATATGACCATTCTCTTGTAGGCTGACCACTGTGTTGTATAAACTCTCTTTCAAAGGAGTGAACTTCATACCCAGAGCACTGAGCCGTTGTGCGGAGAACTTGTAAGGCTTGATCATTGGCTTGTTTTCATCCCTGCATCTAATTAAATGATTAGACAAACAAAAGTTAAAATCCTCAAAGCCAAATACTAGATGATGGTATATATATCTATCATTTACGGAAAGAGGAAATTCAGTTTTTCTAGTGACATTATTTTTAGATACGTTTTGATGATGGTAGTGGGTGATGGGGTGGGGGCGAAGCAACTCCACAACTTGTTATAATGCTAACCAGTTAGTTTTGAGATCAACAACATTTCTAAAAGATCGAGTAACAAAAAAATTAGACGAACATTGCATTTCAAATAAAGGATGTACTGTTTGAAATCATAAGAAGAATTGTAGATAATTACTTGGTGGTGATCGGGTATTGTGGAAAGAGCTCTCTCATCATTTGAAGCAGCTCCGATTGGTGTAGCATGTCACCTATGCAGAGGTACCGCCCATGCGTGGTCAGATCTTCATACACCATAATATGGGCAAGGGCAACATCTTGTACATCGACATATGCACCAACTGCGTTCGAGTATGCCTTCTTTGTGCCCTTCATGTAGGTGGCGACTACTGATAAAGTAAAGCTTAATGTTGGTTGCAGCATTCTGCCTAATGTCACTGATGGGACGACAATTAGTAGTTGTATCCCTCTCTTTGATGCCTCTTCCATTGCAGTCTTCTCAGCGAGTGTCTTCGCATAGCAATACCAGTTCTGTAATTTGGTCAAAGATATTAAATCAATAAAAAAATTATGCATAAACATACTTGGTGATTTGGCCCAGTATATATGATAGTTTTATTTTGTGTAAGAGCCATATTTATGTATGGCACAACATGTCCCACTTAAAAAACAATCCATGTTGAATTTTTGGATGTTCATAATAAATCATGTACTATTGTATTTACTTATAGATTATTTTGGTAATACCATTATGGTAATTACTTTCCACGGGCTCTCCTACTATTATGGCGCTGCAATGGACCACAATAAAAAGCAAGTTCCAAGCATGTATATTATACATGTTTTACCAGGAGTGAATGCATTACCTACAACATGATTTATCATCTACAGTAAATCATTGGATCACCCATGTGAAGGGAAAGAGAGAGTAAGCTAAATGATGCACTAAATTATACTTCCTCCGTTCCAATTTATAAGTCGCTTTAACTTTGTTGGTACATCCATTTTACTATGCATCTATCTAATACAATAATATGTCTAGATACATAGCAAAATAGATGAACAAAAAAAAAGTTAAAGTGACTTATAATTTGGAACGGAGGGAGTATAGATGAAGGGATATTTTTTGAAAGTTAGACGAAGAAATAGGATACACTATTACAATATACCAGTTAAATAGTCAAGTATAATGTATGGATGCTTATGAAAATATTTAATGTCACAACTATTATATATGCGTGCACTTGTGTTTCTTGTGGCAACTATTTAGTCTTTCTTCATGCCGATGTACATGTATGTGGGGATCACTCCTGCCCCCTTAGCCTTCGCTCCCGGAGGGGGGAAGGGGGCGAGGGCTTCCCAGGATGAGTCGAGAACACGGGATGAGGAATGAGGGAGACCTCGGTCGGCCCGACCTTCGCTGGAGTTCTTAGGGTCGGGAGGATCGGAGGACACCCGAGCCTCCGAAGGAGGAGGGGTAGGACGATGCGCTGGGCAAGGCGTAGATGTGACAAAACGAGTAAATGGCCCTTAAAGCGGCCAATAATCGATCCCTTTCTAGTACCCGTGCATTCGGGTATTTATAGGAATACAAGGGGTCGAGGGGCGATTTACAATTTGGTACATGGTAGGTAGGAGAACACTCACTTACAACCGGGCCCCCACAGGCAAGCTAGTAACTACTGCATAAGGTTAGTACGGGAAATACACGCATGACTCCTCCCTTGCCGGGAATCATAGGGTTTCCCGTCTTGACGGCCGGTGCCGGCGGTTGCGGAGGGTGACCCCTGAGGTCCCTCCGCGGAACCTTCCCACCGCTTGGTCTTGCGCCGCTGATGAGCCCCTCCGCGGCGCTCCCTCTTCGGCATAGGGGACCGCCGCGCCTGGCCTCGACACGACTTGGGTGGTCACCTTGACGGAGGGGGTGGAGCCTCGCCACTCGTATCTTTGGCGAAGGGTCCTCCGTTCGCGGGTCCTCGCGAGACTTCATAACTTGTTAAAGGAGATTAGTTCTTGGCCCTCCGTAGTGAGGCTGCGAGGCTGCGGGGCTGGGCGGTCGCCCTCCCCAACGGCACCCCTCGAAGGTCCGTTCCTCCGAGGGGCCGCCGCACGTGGCGTCTTTCCGGAGGGTCCCGTGCGGGTGGCGCGCTTGCCACCCCATGGGCCCTTGCCAGCGGCGTCCCCGGCTGCTCGCGGGCCTCGCGGAGGTGGGCCTTGGCCCTTCTGCTCTTGTTGTGCGCTAGGGTTTCGTCGTAGTTGGACTGATGGTGTTGGTTGGTTTGAAGGTGACGCGGATCGGGGTGGGTTGTGTTTGTTTGGGCTGTACGGATGCCGTTCGTTTTCCCGCGTGGGGCGGATCGGAGGGTTTGGCGTTGTTTTGGGATCCGGGCCGTGATTTTCGGGGTTGGCGGCTGCGTCCCGCTCGCGCCCCCCTCCCGCCTCCTATAAATATGTACGGTTGGTGGGGGTTAGGGCTTGTGCTCTCCTTTCGCTTTCACGCTCTTGCTTTCGCGCCCTCTCTTGCTCTTGCGTTCTTTTGTCGCGGAGGCCCTAGGTTCGCTTTGTTTTTTTAGCGGTGGCCTTCTTTTTTGTCAAGAGGGTCCGTTGATGGCTAACATCAAGGACACCATGCGGCCCAAGACCGTTGTCGAGTGCCTCGAGTTCCCGGAGCAAGAGCACCGACAAGTCCCTCCTCAAGGCGTTCGAGAAGGAGCACGAAGTTCTTCCACAAGAAGCGCCCGTGCTTTCGAGGGCGAGACGATGCCCCGCCCGAAGCCCAATGAGGTCATCGTCTTCGAGGAGTTTTCCACGCGGGGCTCCGCTTCCCCGTGTCGCAGCTCGTCTTTGGGGTGTTGCGGAGGCCGGGTTGTTATTCCGGGCGGGAGGAGCCGGGCTTCAATGGAGTGATATGCGGCGGGTCTACCGGGCGCGTTTTGAGTGGTGATCCGCCACCGGGTTGTATCGGAGCCTCCGATACCGGGAGGTTTGTGATCCCGTTAACGAGTTGGTGGAGGTGGTGGACGAGAAACGCTTTGTGGAGCGTGTTGCGAAGGTGTTGGTTAGAGCTGTTTTACACGGGGTTGTGACTTCAGCGAGGAAGAAGTGTGTCCAAGGGCTATGACTTGTTCGCCCACGGGTGGCTTATGTACTTTTTGTTCTTTGTCGGTTGATTAAAGATGTAATTTTCTTTGGTTCGAGACTCGCGCGTATCGAAGGTAGCCGCGTTAGCAGCGGGCGTTCCCTGTTTTCTTTTGGTGCGACACTCGCAAGATATCGAAGGTAGCCGCGCTTAGACAAAGGGCGTCCCCTATTTTCTTTTGGTGCGAGACTCGCGCATATCGAAGGTAGCCGCGTTAGACGGGGCGTCCCTATTTTCTTTTTGGTGCGAGACTCGCGCGATATCGCGGCGGCCGCGTTTAGACAGCGGCGTCCCCTATTTTCTTTTGGTGCGAGACTCGCGCATATCGAAGGTAGCCGCGTTTAGACAGCGGCGTCCCCTATTTTCTTTTGGTGCGAGACTCGCGCATATCGAAGGTAGCCGCATTGGACAGCGGTGTCCCTATTTTCTTTTTGTGCGAGACTTCGCAAGATCGAAGGCAGCGTTTAGACAGCGGCGTCCCCTATTTTCTTTTGGTGCGAGACTCGTGCGCATCGAAGGTAGCCGCGTTTAAATAGACGCGGCTTGACTTTTTATTGCGTGTTTTGAGTTTACAATATTCTTTGAGGGTTCGGAGGACCCTTCCCGCGTCGCAGGGTTCCCTGTTGAAGCGAGTGGTTGCTGCGGAGGTGCGTCCTTGCGTTTTTGCGTAGCGGCGACTCATCGCCCGTAGGCTTGGGTGAGGACGGCCCCCGGCTCGACCTGGGACTCTTGCGGAGGTGGCTTCGGTGGGCGGGTCCCGCGCCTTGCGCCCGCCTGCCTTCGTTGAAAGGCGGTCGCCGGGTTGTCGCGGTTGCGGCGCCTTCTCACGTTCGTGTTCAGGGCAGCACCCCTCCCCCCTTCGGAACTTTGATTCCTTTGGTGGAGTTGCCCACGGGAGAATGTTACATTCTCCATTGTGGTGTCTCCCTCGTAGGGGTCTCCGCCTCGGGTTGGCCATGTTTTGCTTGCGAGGTGCTCTGGGCAGCCGGGCGTAGGTAGTTGCGGAGGACCGAAATGCTCTAGTTTGTCTGCATTTGGTCTTTGTTGGTTTGCGGAGATTTGGATGTTTCGCAGCCCTCGGGGCGCCCTAGAAGCTGTTGCTCTTCATTGCGCCCAGCGATCCGCCTAGGAGGTGGGGTTTGGTTTAAATTTTCCATTGTGGTACCTTCGTTTTAGGGGCTTGGGTTTTCGGAGGTATCCCGGCATCTGCCTTTGTGGGATCGGGGTTTGGCTCGGGGTGGTGGCATTGTGGCGTGTGCGGTGATGGCTAGTTTCTTCTGTCATGGGACTTGTGAGAGGGGTAGGCTTGGTCTTATAGTGCTCCCGAAGGGTGTTCTTTGGGGATGCGTTCTTGGAGTTGGGTGGGTGTCATAAGTGCTTGGAGTGGTTATGGTGGTACGGGCGGAGGTCTTGTCCTTGGTAGGTGATGGCTTGAAGCGGTGGTGGGAGTTAAGGCTGTACGACGGAGGTCCTGTCCTTGGTAGGTGGTGGATTGAAGCGGTGGTGGGAGTTAAGGCTGTACGGCGGGGGTCCTGTCCTTGGTAGGTGGTGGCTTGAAGCGGTGGTGGGAGTTGAGGCCGTACGGCGGAGGTCCCAGTCCCTTGGTAGGTGGTGGTGGTCGTTGATGTCGAGCCCCGGCGAAAGTGCCCGGATCTCCGATTCTTATCATGCTTCTCTGCGGTTCGACTTCGAGGGAGTCTGATATTCTTGTTGTGAGCCCCCTCGGAGGTGGCGGGCGCCCCTTTGTGCGCCTCCGCGCGACTGCACTGAGGGCGCGGGCGTCTTTGCGAGCCCCCGGCGGAGGTGCCAGGCGCGCCGCTCTGCGCCCGCGCGACTCATGCTCGGAGGGCGCGGGCGTCTTCTTTGCGAGCCCGGGCGGAGGTGCCGGGCGCCGGCTTTTGTGCGCCTCCCGACTCATACTGAGGGCGCGGGCGTCTTCTTTGCGAGCCCCGCGGAGGTGCGAGGGTGCCGGTCTTTGTGCGCCCTCGCGCTCATACTGGAGGGCGCGGGCGTCTTTTTGCGAGCCCTCGGCGGAGGTGCCAGGGGTGCCTGTCTTTGTGCGCCTCCGCGCGACTCATACTCGGAGGGCGCTGGCGGCTTTGCGAGCCCCCGCGGAGGTGCCGGGGCACTGGTTTTTAGCTCCGCGACTCATACTCGGAGGGCGCGGGCGTCTTCTTTGCGAAATCCCGCGCGGAGGTGCCAGGGTGCCCGTCTTTGTGCCATGAAAAAAGAGTTTTTGTTGGTTTGACCGAGCGGGGTGTGCGCTGGCAGCGCGTCCCCGAGCGTAGGCAATCCCAAAGCACCTTCACGCCGATGAGGGCTGGATGGCGTCGCCCAGCCCCTTTCGGTCTTATGCTTGAGTTGCATCTTTCTCCGATGTGGGGAACTATCCCGCATGTATTGGATATTGGTCTTTGCCTCATTAAAAACCTTGCGCCCCTTCGCAAGGAAAAAAGAGTGCAGCCCGTATTGTTCATGGTTTTGAGTTCGGGAAGGAAAAAATGAAATGGTAAAAACGAAAGGAGCCCCTACAACTTGCGAAAGTGCCTCGGTACATTGCACCGCTAGGGGTAGTACTTGCGAGGTCGTCGGCGTTCCATGTGGGGGAGATCGTGGCCTTCGAGGTCTTGCAGTGGAATGAGCCTGGTCTTGCACTCTTCGTGACGAGGTAATGCGGGCCTGTCCATTTGGCGACGAACTTGCCAGCCATCTTTGCGTTCTGCTTTCTGATTAGGATGAAGTCCCCGACGGAGATTGTGCGGAGGTTAAGCTTTTGTTCCTCCATCTTGTGGTCTCCTCCCGGTATGCGCGGAGGTTGAGGGCGGCCATGTTTCTTGTTTCTTCGAGGAGGTCCTTCACAAGAGCCTCGTCTTACGGGGGGCTTCGCCTGACCCTTGGCGATGCATGCTTTAGCTCTTCCGGGAGGACGGCCTCCTCTCCCGGCAGGGAGTTTGAAGGGTGTGAACTTGGTCGCTCTCGGAGGTGTTGTGTGACCACACCACCGAGTGAGCTCTTCCGCCCATTTTCCCTTGGCTTCGTGGACCTTCGCGCCGATGCCCTGCAAGATTATGCCGTTGGCTCTTTCAACGAGCCCGTTAGATTGGGGGTGTCTTACGGAGGCGGCGTGTATTTTGGTGCCAATTTGGTGGCGAGAATTGCTTGAAGCCTTCATTTGTCAAACCGGGTGCCGTTGTCAACCGTTATGCTCGCGGCGTTCGAAACGACCAGACGATCTGCTGCGCGAAGAACTTTTGTACTTGAGTGAGAGGTTATGCTTGCGAGGGCGAAGCCGATCCATTTGGTGAAGTACTGGACCGCCACCACCGCATAGCGGAGGTTGCCCGAGCCGAGCATCGGTCCGATGAGATCTATCGCCCACCGCCGAAGGGGCCAGGGGGCGGATGAGGGTTGTTGGAGCCCCCGGCCTGTTGGAGTGGTGCGCCGTTAGGCGGCACCCTTCGCAGGTGCGACCAAGTTTGTTGTCGTCGTTGAGTGCGGTGGGCCAATAGAAGCCCCTGCTCGAACACCTTTCCCACTAGCGCTGCGGGGCCGTTGTGCGAACCGCGAGATGCCTTCGTGTATCTCCGCTAGGATGGCGCGGCCTTCGCCCGGTAGATATGCATTTGAGCCATGGGGCGGTTCACGGAGGCCTTGTATAGCTTGTTGTCAACTAGGCGGTAGCCTCGGACTTTTCGCTCAACCCTCTTTTGTTCTTCCTTAGATCGTGGCTCGAAGTGGCCTCTCGATGAATGCAATGATCGGGGCTCTCCAATCTTCGCCGTGGATGGCGCCGACCGATTTCGAGAGATGGGTCGTTTTCTTGGGTCGCGGGCTACGTAGCACCGAAGAATACGTCCCCGTAGGAGTGGCTCCGCTTCGGGGCGACCTTCGCGAGTTTCGTCGGCTTCACCGTTGTCCCCGCCTCGATATGGTCTTGGTTGTGACGCCAAGAAAGAAGGCTTCCGTCTTCCTTATTCTTGCGAGGTATTTTTGCGCATTTCGGGGTGCACGGCTCTCGTTGTCCTTCTCGGCTTGTTTGAGACCACCTCCGAATCGGTTTTGATGATGGCCCTTCGTCTTGACATGGCCCGGAGCTTGTTTAGTGCCGGAGCACCGCCTCGTGATCTGCCGTATTGTTTGTGCACTAGAATTCTAGCCCGGCAACGTATCTCGGCTTGACTCGAGGGTGAAGTGATGATGGCTGCGATGCCGCTCCGCGTGCCCCCCGTGCTCCGTCGGTGTGTGCCGTCCATATCGGGTCCAAGTTTTTGCACAGTTGAATGTGTGCGGGGTCCGGTCTGCGAGGAAATCTGCAAGGGCACGGGACTTAATGGCCGTTCGCCGACGAATCGATTGCGTGGTCTCCGATCCGGTCGCCCACTTTGCTATTACGCCCACCGACTTCGGGGTTCCCGAATATGTTGTCAAGGGGAAGCTCGAAGGTATGGTGACCTCATGTGCACGGAAGTAGTGCTTAAGTTTTCTTGCTGCCATGACCACCGCGTAGGCCACCTTTTCCAACTCTGTGTAATTTAGCTTGGGCCCTTCGAGGGGTTTGAGACATGGTAGACGGGGGATTTGCACGGGTGGTGCCCTTCGCTCACTTCTTTGACGAGCACAAATGACGGCATGGGGTGATGCAATGACATAGAGAAGGAGCCCTTCTCGCCTGGTTCACGGGGTGGCGAGGGTAGTAAGGTTTTTGAGGTCTTGCTTGAGGTCCTCGAAGGCTTCTTGTTCGCGGAGGCCCCCTCAAATGAACAGTTTGTTTCCTTTAATGTTTGGAAGAACGGTAACCCCGCTCGGCGACACGGAGATGAACTGCGCCAGGCGGCGAGGCGTCCCGCTAGTCTCTGGACCGACTTTACGTTCTTCGGAGGCTCCATTGCGGTGATTCTTGCAATCTTCGAGGGGTTGGCCTCGATTCCCTTTACTTGATATGAGGCAGCCCTAGTAACTTGCCCTTGCTTACTCCAAATACACACTTGGCGGGGTTGAGCTTAAGCCCGGCTTCAGCGCGTTGACGAAGGTCCTTTGGAGGTCCGTGATGTGGTCTTCCTTTAACTTGCTTTGGACTACTGGGTCATCGGCGTAGGCGAGATGGCGCTTATCGTCTCTCGAACACCTCCGCCGTCATTCGATGCGAAGGACGAGCCGGCGTTACGGAGGCCTTCGGCCATTCTTCCGAAGCAATAGGTTCGAAGGGGTTATGAAACTTGTCTTCTCCTCATCCGCCCCTCGGGTTCATCCGGTTTGGTGGTACCCTCGAAAAGCAGTCCGGGAGGGACAACCTTTCGCATCCCGCCGCTGCGTCGACTAGAGAGCTAATTCGGGGTAGGGAAAGTCGTCTTTCGGGCATGCTTTGTTCGTGACCGGTGAAATCCACACACATTCTCCACCGGTGGGCTCCGCTATGTCCTTTGCGAGGCTTGCTTTTTCACCATGACAACGTTGGATAACCAGTGGGGGTACTTGACCGGGCGGATGACCTCCGCTGCGTCTAGAAGGCGGTTCACCTCTACCGCGCGCCGCTATTCTCCTTTTCGTCGACATCTTGCGGAGCTTCTGTTTCCACGGGTGGCGTCGGGCCTTATGTTGAGATGATGCTCGATGAGGTCCCGCCGACTCCTCGCAAATCTTCCGCTGACCAGGCGAATACATCGGAGTTCTCGTGGAGGCACCGGAGCTCGCCTCGAGGTCCGGTCCGGTGCGGATATGGTTACTTCTCTGTCGGGTCGAACCGAAAAGCCCGACCTTCTTCGTTCCTCGGCGGTAGCGCTCGCGGGGGCTCCGCGCCGCCCCGGGTCGCTCTCTTGCCTCTCGGTTCTTGTTCGAGGTTGTGGACGTTCTTGCGCGCCGGTCCGGCGCGACGGCCCCCCGCCGCTTGCCTTGCTGCGATCCGGTCTCGAACACGGCAATTATCCCGCCGGCGAGGGCATCTTCATGCAAAGATAACTTGGGTGGAGGACCGCGTCGAGCGTGTTGGTGACTCCGCGACCGAAAATGGCGTTGTAGCTGTAGTACAAGTCCACCACGTCGAAGGTGATGTTTTCTGATCGGTGAATGGGCTCTTTCCCGAAAGAGACCGGTAGGGTGATTTTGCCGATAGTCCCAACTTGGCGGCCTCCGGCCGAAGAGGGGGTTGCTGCGGGGTTGCGGCATGTTCCTGTCTAGGCCCATTTTGTCGAAGGTGGATGCGAATAAGATGTCTGCGGAGCTGCCCGTGTCTACTAGGATTCTGGTAACTGTCCAGCCTCCGATGTTGGTGTCAATGACCATCGCGACGGTGTGAGGGTAATCTCTTAGCTTCATGTCGCCCGGCGTTGAAGGTGATCGGGATGTGTGACCGGCGTTTTGCGTTTACGTGAGGCCCCTCCGCACCGACATGATGGACCCTCCGATAGTGCTCCTTTTCGGCCGTCGTTTGTTGCCGTGGTCCTTGTTGGAGCCCCCGTGATAGCGGGATGACTCCGTAAGATGAGTTGGGCTTCTTGACAATTGTCCGGATTTCTTGCTTGACCGGGTGTTGCCGGGTCGAAGGTGGTGCGGGTAGCGGAGGTGGAGGTGGTAGGGCTTGGTTGTGATAGTTTGGTTCTGCGGAGGCTCGGGGGGTGTGAAACGTGTACTCTTGCCGGTAGTAACGCGGCTGGTTCTCGGCTGAAGGTCTTTGGAGTGGAAAGTTTGGGTAGTGGAAGCCCAGGGTGTCTTTGGGGTTCCGTAGTCGAAGGGGGTGAAAGTGTAGTGGTGGGAGTGGGTGTTTGCTTTGGTTTCCTTGTGTGGTTAACTTGCCTCTCGGGGTTTTGCGGCGAGTTCCCCGTCCATCGCCTCTTTTCCCCTTGGCGAAATACGGGCATTGTTTGGTGTAGTGGCCTTTGCCCTCTCCGCAATAATGGAAGTAGGGTTGTTTTTGGGGAGGCCTCATGTTGGTGTCCGGGTTTGGTCCGGGGGTTCTTGGTGGGTAGTTTTGCCTCGGGGTGGTTGGTAGGTTTTTGCTCTGGCGGGGGGGTTATTGGCGATGGTGCCGACTCGACGGCCTCTCGGTCTCGGGTGGTTGTCTGCGTGCGTGGTGGTCGTTGTGGCTGGTACTGATTTGGCGGAGGTCGGAAAGCCTCTATCTTCGCTTTGTGGTCGCTATCATTTCTCTGCCGTTTGTCCATTATCTCGTGTAGCTCCGCTAGGGTCTTCGGCCGCCTCCGCCGATCTTTGAATGACATGGGCCCGGGCGGATGCAAGAGACCACTTTGCCATAATGACGCCTGTCGGAGACCCCTCGGTCCCTAGCCTTGGTTTGGAGAAACCTCCGCCACCACTCTTGTAGGGGCTCGTTTGGCTTCGCACCACGTTCGACAAACTCGCGTGCTATTGATGAGTTCGAGTCAACTCCCTTGAAATTTGCGCGAAGGGCGTCGCGAAGGTCGGACCAGCTCCGGATTGAGTTCGGGGGGCAGCGTGCGATTACTAAGATCGAGCGACTCCTCTTGCGATGATCACAAACGATTTGGCCATTGTGGAGTGATCTCCTCCTGGCCGCTTCCACGGCCCGTCAGGCTCATAACGACCATCCGGGGACGGAGGCCCCGTTGTATCTTGGCAAGTGCTTGGTGGTCTGTATCTTTGGGGGCCATTCCGCGATCCGGCGCGTGGGAGAGGGGATTTGGGGTCGTAATGATGATTTTCTTGCGGAGGCTGCGCTGGCGTGGCGGCCGGTGCCGTCTCCGATGGGAATGGAAGGGTGGTGACTTATCGCGGAGGGTTGAGGGTTGCAGGTGTTGCACTGGTGGTTGATTCTGTTGAGGTGGTGGTGGGGTTGGCGGAGACGGGGCTTGCCCCCCGAGCGGGGGTTGCGGATGATTCTTTGGGCCGCGGCTGCCCTCCCCGGCCCGACTTCTTGCCTTGCCTCGAAGCCGTTGGTTGATCCATGCCAGCTTCGGTCCCGGCGGCTTCGGCCTGTTCCCGAAGGCCCGCAGCGCCGCCTCCGATCCAAAATGCAAAGAACCTCCTCTTTTACGTGATCCGGGCTTGGGGGCCTCTAGCGCCGCTCGCCTTGCCGGTTTCCTCCTTCATCTTCTCGTAGCGCTTTGAGGGAGCCCTTCGAGCGGATCCGCGGGGGTTCGCCGAGGCGAGACCTCTCGCGCCACCGGTTCTTGGACCACGGCCCCGTCGGCCCGCGGAGCGCCGCCTTCTTTGGGCGCCATGGCCTTCTTCCCGGTGACCTCCGATATCGGGATGACCAGGGTCCGAGATGGCGGGGCCCTCCGCTCCCGCAGCCCCGGCACGGAGCCGGTTGGGTGGTGGCCGCATGTCGATCGCTGATGGGTTTGATCTGCGGGGTCCCTTCGGGGGCGGGGTTGTTCCGCTGCGGTGGGCCCGGTTCGCCCGGTGGATCGGCATGGCTTCGGGCTTTTTGTGTCGTTCCCCACGGACGGGCGCCAACCGGTGGGGATCACTCCCGCCCCCTTAGCCTTCGCTCCCGGAGGGGGAAGGGGCGAGGGCTTCCCACGATGTGTCGAACACGGGATGAGGAATGAGGAGACCTCGGCCGGCCCGACCTTCGCCGAGTTGCCGGGGCTCGGGAGGATCGGAGGACACCCGAGCCTCCGAAGGAGGAGGGGTAGGACGATGCGCGGGGCAAGACGTGAGATGTGACAAAAACAAGTAAATGGCCCTTAAATTGGCCAATAACCGATCCCTTTCCTAGTACCCGCATTGGTATTTATAGGAATACAAGGGGTCGAGGGGCTGATTTACAATTTGGTACATGGCGGTGTAGGAGAACACTCACTTATAACCGGGCCCCCACGGGGCAAGCTAGTAACTACTGCACAAGGTTAGTACGGAAATACACGCATGACTCCTCCTTGCCGGAATCATAGGGTTTCCGGTCTTGGCCGCCGCCTGCCGGCGGTTGCGGAGGGGGTGACCCCCGGGGGGTCCCTCCGCCCGGACCTTCCCACCGCTTGGTCATGCGCCGCTTGATGAGCTCCCTCCGCCGGGCGCTCCCCCCGGCATAGGGGACCGCCTCGCTCCCGGCCTCGATTACCGACCGGTGGTCACCTTTGACGGAGGGGGTGGAGCCTCGCCACTCGTATCTTTGGCGAAGGGTCCTCCGTTCTGCTGGGGTCCCTGCGAGACTTCATAACTTGTTAAAGGAGATTAGTTCTTGGCCCTCCGTAGTGAGGCTGCTTGGGGGCGGGCTGGCGAGGGTCGCCCTCCCCAACAATGTATGATGTGGGCGCTTTGTTATTTATTGTTTGTAGGAAGATGATGGCGCGCCCAATCTTGACTTTGCTCCAATGCAAGATGTAGCCAAGAAAATGCAGAAAACATAGGGTGAGAGTGGTTATGTCACCCAAAAAAAGTACTAAATTGTTCCAAATTATAAGAACTTTGACTTTGTTTATCACAAGTTTGACCGCTCAACTTATTAAAAAAAATTATGTAAAATATCACATTTTTTACGAGTTCGGCGCCTTACGCCTTTGGTGGCGGCATTTGCCGCACCGTCATTGTCATCGGCTTTGTCATTAAGTAATAGGTATTTAGGGAAATAAAGATAGGAATAAAATAGAAAATAAAATCGGGGATTTCTTTAAATGCAAGTCTCCCCGGGACTATAAATACAAGGGACTTGTAATCGGTCGAGATCAAGCGGTAAAATAAAAGGGTAGCTCCCTCAACGGCTTCTATCTTCACTCTCCAAACCCTAACCCCTACGCTAGTGCGTTTGCCGCCGCCACCACCACGCCCGTGCGCCGCGACCACCACCACCACCGCCCGCGCGCAAGCCGCCCGGTAGCGGCAGCGTCACCCCTCCCCAACGCCGCCGCCTTCCCTCTTGTCACCGCTGAAGGCGCTACCGTCATCTTCATCGTCTTCTACCTCGTCGTTCTTCATCGGCCTACATCATCTACGCCCTCACGCCGCCCGACGCCATCCCCGGCTGCTTTGCCGCCCCCCCGCCGCCGGGCGGCGGCCACGCGTGTCATGCGGAATCCAACCGGTTCATGGCGGTGGTATCCGAAGACCGGGGCGATTCCCACCACCGGCGGCTTCCGGCCACCATCACCGCCATCAATATCCGATGGACATCTACGTACGCCGCTGCAAAGAACAAAGATCCAAGCCCCGTTCGGCCCTCCACGGAGAAGTTCGACGAACGGCCGCCCGACGACGTCCAACGGCGACACGGCCACGGGTGCCGCCAGCGGCGCCGCCGCTGCCATGGCGCTCCGACATCAACAACGTTCCCACGAGCATCGAAGACGTCCTCGTCGACATCCACGACGACACGGTGGCCCGCGGCGGCATCAACACCGCCAGCCGCGCGGCCTTGCCGTCCGGCGTGCGGCGCCTACAATGTCACCTCGGCCACCACCGACGGCGTCCCTCGCCATGGGCGCCGCCGCGGTGACGGCGCTCCTATCGGGCCCCTCGTCACCCCCTCCAAGATCATCGGCGTTGCAAGCAACAAGCACGCCTACCCCAAGGATGCCCCACCGCCGCGACCGCACCATATCGATTAGGAGGCTACCACCGGCGTCCACTAGGCAGCTTGACGAAAAAGCCTATCCAACTAGGCCAACGTCTGCGTGGCTACTACAATGGCACGATAAGTTCCCCGGTCACTAGCAACATCATCTTTGATCCAACAAGGACGACTCAACGACGTCGCCCGGCGTCGACGGCGTCGCCAATCTCAACCTCGGCGTCCCGTCATCACGGACAACAACGGCGACATGACCAACAACGACAACACCTTCGTCAACGGAACATCTTCAACAATGGTACCGTCGGCGACATCGCCAACAACATCAACGACAATGACGCTACCATGGGCACCATGAGCGGCAACGACGTCCTCAAGGATGCCAACGCCGATGCCGACCCCGACATCGACTCGTCTTACGCCATGCCTATCATCGACAACAACTACAAGGGCATGAACCACGGCGACCCCCTCGTGGCCAACCTCGACATCGGCAACCACGGCGTTCCCCACATGGGCGCCCGCGGTCGATGAGAACACCGACGCCCCCTAAGCCCACCAAAGGAGACGGTCATTCACTTTCATGCCTTCCGGCGGCGCGGCGACCAGCTACACCCGGGGCGTTGCGGACATCCACCGGCGGCGGAGAACGCCGACAAGCAATTATTAGCTCAGCCGAAGGTGCCCCCTTCATCACCACGACATCGAACATCATTACGGTCAAAGGCATGAGGTATGCCGCTATCCACTTGATAATAGTGGTACTTCTTTGGTTCATCGGCATGCCAAGCAAGGTGCCACTAGAGGACTGGGACACCTCCACCACGATGTCTCCCTTGCGGCTTCAAGTCGCCAATCTCCGACGACCTCATCGGCAACCTGGCGCCAATGCAATGTGACAAGGACCCATAACGACTACATCCGGCACCTTAAAGTTCGTCAACAGGCCCCATGCTACGCAATGAGATGCACTCTTTGCGGGGCGCCCCACGATGGGCGGCGTGATTCAACTCACCCGTCTCCTCGGCGTCCCTTCATCACGTTCGTCACATGGCTCGCGGACGGTGACGACGGCGCAACATCGTGGGCGACTTGGCTATGACAGCCCGGGCGCCCGAGTCGATCCAGCCGGCTCCCTCGGTCCTCGGCGGCGGTAACGCCCGATCACGACTACACCAACGAGCTCTACAACAAGCTTTGGGCTATGATACACCAAGAGGCGCCCTACATGTTGGTAAAGGCGCTCCTACTAGTACTACGCCCACCCGTTCGGCGCTCTGTCTACTATGAGGTCTTCGGCAAGCCTTACCTCGCGAGCTCCATCGGCGGCGACATGAGGTACATGCCACCCACCGCAATCCCCTACCTTGTCGGCGGCCGTCACTACCTCAGCGGCTCTCATCCATCATCAACTTGCTACACCGACCAACTGGCGACAACCTACATGGCACGAAGGAACCATCCTGTTCCAACCAGGATCAACAGCTTGGCGCCACCCATTGGCGTTCACCTCCCGGCGATTTAGCCAACCATGCGGGCATCACGACAAGCACCGGGCTGATGGAGGAGTGCCCACGAACTTCTTGCCATGGTACCAACCTTCTTCCTCAACAACCACCGCTACTATGCCTCAAAATTATCAAAGGTGCTACGAGATGTTCTCCAACCGTGGGATCCTTTTGCACACACTTGAGGTTGGCTTTCACCCCTCGGCGTACTTCGACACCCGATGCAACCATCAATCGGTCGAGATCAAACAAAAAAAATTAAAAGGGTAGCTCCCTCAACGGCTTCTATCTTCAGCTCTTCAAACCCCTAACCCCCTACGCGGCGCTAAGCGCCGCCCCGCCGCCACTCCACGCCGTCTGCGCGCCGCCCGCTGCGCAAGCCCGACCGCCGCTGCCAACCCCGCCGCCCCTACCCATCGCCACCACCACCACCGCCGCCGCCCCGCCGCAAGACCGCCCGCCCGCCCAGCGCCAGCGCCGCCCCTCCCCAACGCCGCCTTCGCCTTCCCTCACCACCGCTGAAGCTGCTACACGTTATCTTCGCCGCGTCTTCTATCTTGTTGTTCTTCATCAGCCCTCGCCATCTACGTCCCTCACGCCGCCGATCGCCATCCCCAGGACTGCTGCCGCCGCCGCCCCCAACGCCGCCGGCAGCCACGTATCATGCCGGAATCCAACCGGTTCATGACATTTGCATAAATTTTTTAAAATAAGAAGAGTGGTCAAACTTTAAGTAAAAAAGTCAAATGTCTTGTAATTTAGAACGGAGAGAGTAGCTATTTTCGTGTCGTCCTGAGCTTATCACATGTTAATCAAGATTTGTTGTAGGTAGTGATCGATCATTTTAATAATCTAGCTGCACTTCACTATCGCTTTTTTTTTCTTTGAGTGTTTTATGTGATAACACAAAGGTATTTTTTTTTTAATTTTGAATTCACAATAGTAGGTAGAAGTAGTGGACCTGTGTTTGCTTGCAGAAGTCAAGGTCACTCCAGCAACTCTCGTCCAAAGTCCGATCAGGATTTCTGTTAGGGTTCATATGGACAGCACCGTAAGACGAGGTGAACACCACACGTTGCACCCCCATGTCTGCTGCAGCGTTCATAACGTTCCTTGTTCCCTCAATAGCAACCGGCACAAGGTCCTGCATCATTGTATTGTGCATAAGCAGATACATGTGTGGCTCTTGATTGAATTGGAGTATGTAAAGCCCTGGCTATATGGAAAAGGAGGAAGTTAGATTACTACGGACAGGATCATTGGATATCGGGGGAGGCAACATGGAAAACACCGTCGCATAAGCTGAAGGCACGACAAAGTGACATGTAGTCCAGCACATCAGCACGGTACAGAGAGCCGTTCCTGAGCCCCATCCAGTGCCAGCAGATGGGAATTCTTGGCGTCCTCTGGCAGACATCGTAACAAGAAATTGGAGGTATAAACAATTTGATGGAACCATGATAATGATAATACTGAATCATAACACGCCTAATAAGGACCAAAAAAGATCATCCTTTCAGATTAGAAAAGTTCTTGTGCGTGCGCGCTGCTCACTCACCAGGGTCCCGGCGGTGCCCCTAACAGCATAGCCGCGTCGGAGCAGCTCTTTTGACCAGCCATGAGCCGATGAAGCCTCCAGCTCCCGTCACGCACACCAGCTGCTCAGCAGGTGGTGCCTCGGCCATGGTCGATCGATGCTAGCTGTGTGAATACTGGGGGCTAGCTATCCCTTCTGCGTCTTCCCTATTGATCTCGAGCTCTTGCGAGGCTAAACTATATATATAGGCACAGATCACATGCTACTATTTAAATATTTAATTATATTTCACCGCTAAAGTACGTCTTCTACGAAGATACCTACTACGTCGTCAGTATCTTCTCACACATATTTTACGCGATCTCAACACGTGCATTCTATTCTTCCGCGCATCGCCCGTCCCGTCCTCCCAAATCATATCCTTTCTCCCTCGTGAAAATTGCTCTTCGCACAGTTGCCCCCTGTGTCTTCAGCCTTTACCGCTGCAGGATGGTCGATGTTAAGTGCTACCGATTTCACCCACTGACCACTGTGCTGTGTGTGTATGATCCTGATTTGGTTCAGTTCAGAATGGATGGAAGCCTTGCCTATCAAGATTTGGCACCTATCAAGATTTGGCAAATAATTTCACCCACTGTGCTGTGTGTGCATGGTCCTGATTTGCCAGGGGTCCGGCCGGTAGCTGCCCGCCTACCGAAATGTCGAACAGTTCTTTCACCTTCACCTACCCGATCGGGACCACGAAGCCATCCACATGGTGCCACCGCCACGGAGCCCGCACCACACACTTTGTGGCGAGCGTTTTGATGGCCATACTCGCCACATAACGAGTACATGTAAAACTGCGGCGAAGCATCACGAGACGAGGGGATGCCAACATCAGGGCAATCCGGCATGCGCTAGAGTCACGAGGGAAGCCGACCTCGGCATCGTAGGCGAGGCATGTTGGAAGTTGGAGCCAGTACTCCTCTTGACAATTTAGGGCGTGTTCGTTTCCAACTTATCCAATTCAGGGTCTGAATCAATGTAGGCTCGGAACTAGTGGACGTGTCACTCATTCCAGGGTTATGAGGGATTGAATCCGAGTTGTGGGGTCCAATCGATTCGATCCATTTATTGGAGGAGGGAAATGAACCAGGCATGTTTGCATTCGGGCCAAGCCTAGCCGAACATCCATTCTGGGCAAGGCCTAGTTTTTTTGTTCTGAGCCGCTCTAATCTGCCTGGATTGAGGAGATCGATTCATGGCAGCTTTGTTATTGCTGCCATAGGACTCTATTTTAATCTTCGATTTGTTTGCTGTATTCAACCTGGAGGGTTTACAGATGCTACCGATTTCACCCACTTTGTTGTGTGTATGATCCTGATTTGGTTCAGGATGGATGGAAGCCTTATCAACAAAGACAGGACCTGCGCCTTGCCTATCAAGGTTTGCAAATAATATCATAACTAAATGATCAAAACTTTTTTTTTTTTGAATAAGTCACCGGAGGGGTTGCCCCCACCTGAATTTCATTAGGGCCACTATGCCGTCAAAAGTTCCCTTATGCAGGGTTTACAGGGTGGGTAGATGAGGAAGGAAGCGTACACCATCGACATAATTACCTAAATACAAAATTTACATGGAGAAGAGATCACTCCAGGATTCCGTGATGGATTTGTCGTGCACTGGTAAGCAGCCACTCCATAGTCTCGCTGACTGCTTGCATTTGGAGAGGAGGCGCTGTAGATTTGGCGGGCGTTGTCTGAACACATAGTCATGCCTATGGTTCCAAATACTCCAGCAGCAAAGGAGGAGAAAGGTATTATAGTGCTTCATGGGCACTACCTGGGGCGTTGAAGATCCCAAAGTCAAAACTTGATGTACCTGGGCACTGAAGACATGGCGTGACTAAATCGCGGACGACCGCGAGTTAAGTTGAGTTAAGTTAAGTCGCAGTTATTCCCGCTTTTATCTCTTTTTGAAAGTTGAGAGGTGGATCCAACCGTGCGTAGCAGCCCTTTTTTTGCTTTTTGCATGTGCGATGTCAGCGAAAAAAAAAAGCAAAATATTTTTTTAAAATTACTATAAGTCTTGAATGGTGTATCCGTTTTAAATTCCGTCTACACCGGTGCGTTCTACGCGACGAGACGAACAAAACTAGATCCCACTTTCGACTATGTTTTGGAGATTTTATTTTTTTTTTTTTTTTTTCCTAATATCAATTTATATATATTAACTTATGAAATATAACCTAAGTTGCACATAAAAGTTACATGTATAAGTTAGATGTTCTTTAAGTTATAAACTATAAGTTATACGTTATAAGTTTGACAATATGTTGTAGTTTGGTCTTATTGTTATGTTCTATAAGTTGTACACTATAAGTTATAATTATATGTTAGACAATACATTTTCTAGTTTGGTCTTTTCATTTATGTTCTATAAGTTATACAATATGAGTTATACATATATGTTAGACAATACATCACCTAGTTTGGTCTTATTGTTATGTTCCATAAGTTGTACACTATAAGTTAAAAGTATAAGTAGACAACACATGTTGTAGTTTGATCTTATTGTTATGTTTTATAAATTATACACTATAAGTTATACATATATGTTACACAATACATATTGTAGTTTTGTTCTTTCTATTATGTTCTATAAGTTATATATAATATAAGTTATACATATATGTTAGACAATACATGTCGTAGTTAGGGCTTATTGTTGTTCTATAAATTATACACTATAAGTTATACGTATACACAGTATATCTTGTTAGTTTGATCTTTCTACATTATGTTCTATAAGTTGTAAACTATAAGTTATAATGTATAAGTTATATAATATAAGTTATACATATATGTTAGACAATACATGTCGTAGTTAGGTCTTATTGTTGTTTTATAAGTTATACAGTATAGGTTATATGTATATGTTATAATTATATGACTAATATTATAAAAAGTTACTTTTATTTGATCTCCCCACCCATTAATATCCCTATACCACTGTCCCTGAATGATTTATGTCTTAAAAAGGAAAAAAAAATCGCAAAAATACCATAACTTAAGGCAGAAGAAAGAGAATAAAAAAGAAAGCTTAAAGAAAAGTTAATATACATAATTTGCTAGTAGAAAAAATTCAAAAAAAAATAAAATCTTCAAAACATATTCGAAAGTGAGATCTAGTTTTATTCGCTTTCACACGTAGAACACAATGGTGCAGACGGAATTAAAAAAAGCGATGCACCATTTAGGAATTATACCAATTTTTAAAAATGTTTTATTTTATTCGCCTACATCGCGATGACATCAGCACACATCGCAGACTAAAAAGAGAAAAGAACACATGCAGACCAAAAAAAGAGAGAAAAGAAATAGAGCAAATGTAGGAAAGAGAATGCAGGAGGGAGAGTGCACCCACGTGGTCAGATCGATCATGAAGTTAAGTTAACTTCGCGGTCGTCCGTAGAAAGGAATTGGGCTGAAGGCACGAGTTCCTCGTGGGAGTAAAATGTGTCTAGCGCAAACATTGGTGGAGAGTATTGTAAAGCTTTCGTTTTAGAGAAGAAAGCAACTTGAGCTAATGAGACAAAAACAAAGTGATATGAAATCATCAGCTATTATGGAATTAATTTTTAATTCCATAATTAAATGCACACCTACAATATGGTTATCATGTTTTGGAGGAGAGTAGTTATCATTAGACGCGTTAGCCAGGAAATTAGTCAAAAGCTAGCGAGTATATAGCTGACAAAGTTAAGGGCATTGCTATTCCACAAATAAACGGCCTGCTTTTTCTAAAAACTCAGGCGACAACTGCTAGCTAGTGCTCTGAGCTAGCAGGAGAGGAAGTCGTCATCTCAACAGGAGAAGAGAAACTAGTGTTTAGAGCTAATAAAGCTTAGGCGACTGAAGTTTAGGAGACGTGTAAAATTAAATATACCTTCATTGGTTAAGTCTTTTATATACTCCTCCATATCACAAATAGGTGGGCTTTTAGGACAGCGACACGCATGGTCTTCAAAAGCACAATTTTGACTTCTTTTACTATAAAAATATTTATTGAAAAGTTATATATGTATATTTTTATGAAAGTAATTTTTAAGACAAATCTATTGATATGATTTTCGTAATGAACCTCTAGAAGAAAAAGTAGAAACAAATTCGTAGTATTCCTCCATGTATATATTAATCGATCTGATGTGTACATAACAACCACGAGATGCTGTCTACGACTTAATATAAGCTTGATGATGTGTTGCCAAAACGACTTTGGTTGAACACAAGCATGCAATAGATGGTGACCGTATGCCCTTGGTCTCCATGCATTATTCTTCATCATATATATAATGGGCCGCGCACAAGCACAATTAGCTTGCTCGAGATCGAGCACGAGCAGCTTTTTTTTTCCAGTTGATTGGTGAAGTGGGACCGTGGCCAAAGATGCTCAAATCAAATCGGTCGAGCATGCTTGCATGTGGACGACGGGCCCTAATGCACATGCTGCACTGATTAGGTTTTCCATCTTGCTTTGCTTTCGCTTCTAATGAGTGTTGATTAGTTAGAAATGCATGGCGTCCATCGAACTTCGAAGCAACGTCGGACTCGGAACCAAATCAGGGGTCAAGATGGACGAATTAGCTAGGACACCTACTTACTGTGATTAAATATTTAAGCCAACCATGCAAAGGCCATTGGTTGTGGGGGGCTCCCACCTAGGGTTCAAATCCTGGGATGCGACACTTTATCCCGGGTTTATTCCATGATTTTCCGCGGCTAGCGCTGCAAGTGGTAGGCGACGCCCCGTCGCCGACGGCAATGGCCCGCAAGTGACTTCGTGAACTTCAAGATTGCCGCTCGGCCCTTCAAGGTGCTCATAGGGGTAGGGTTTGCGTGACGCGTGTGTTCATAGGGGTGAGTGTGCGTGCGTGTTAAGTGTCTGCGTTATACTGTGTAATCTCAAATAATATTTAAGCCAACCATGCAAGATGCAGCTGCCGAATTTGGAATGGAGGAAGCATATATATGGTGAAAAATCATCATTATCATCACCTCCTTACCTCGAAGTCGATTGACTCATTGCGACAAAAATGCACAACACTTGTTCCGCCGCGACGCCTTGGCAGCCACAGCCTCCAATTATGTTAAATTACTCATTAGAAAACGCTGCCGCTTCATAAGAAGACACATACTAGTTGAGGTTCGGTATGAGTTAAGCTATCTTAGATTTAATAAGTTTATAGAAAATAACCTAGTGATATTTATGACTTAGATATATTATGAAATTATGTTACATGATAAATTCTGAATTGTGGGTCTACGCTAAAATTATTGCACACTCCCTCCATACCTAAAAATACTTGACGTTTAGGACAAAAATTTGGGTCAAACATTAGAAATATAAATCATCAATAACTTTTACGTTGTTGGGTTTATAAATATGAAACCTATATGAATAGATTTGTCTTGAAAAATATTTTCATAAAAGTATACATAGATCACTCTTTGATAAATATTTTGATAATAACAAAAGGTTAAAGTTGTGTTTTGGAGACCGTGTCGCTGTCCTAAACGTCGAGTATTTTTTGAGTATGGAGTGAGTACTACTGTATCGTACAACACCGTTAGTCGATTATACGTTGCGTCCTATCAAGATGTGATGGCCACAACAGCCTCATCATACGTAATAGCATGCATGGCCCACACCACAAGTGACAATATATATTGTTATGCAGGGTCATATAGAAACAGTTACTAGCAATTAGCACATGCCGTAGTCCACACTGATGCACGGATCAAGGGTCCTGTGGCGGCGATCACAATCACCCGTGGGGCCTACCTCACTAACCTCAATTATTGGGGCTGCTCCGCTCAGCTCAGCTGACCTCAACTTGCCGGTCACAGGCAGCACAGCACAGCAGCAGCCACCAGTTCACCATGTACACCTACCACGACAGCAGTGTCAGCGTCCGGGGACAGTGGCGTATCCACGTCTGGCCGATCAGCTTGGGGCGTCCGCAATGGTAATAGCCAGTGCTAGCTACGTAGTCGGCTGACGTGGAGGTGAGAGACAATCACAAAGACTATTTTATATTATTGGATCCACATGCTCCTCTCACATGTTCTTGGGCTACGCGAAATAGTCTATCTATTTGCATGTAGCTAAATGACTACTCTCCTATTTTTTCGTTGTCACATCACATCTAAATAGCCAAATAGCTAACCATTGCGACGGCCTTATGCGTAGTGCTGATAAGTGGTGTGGTGTGGCTCCCAGCAGCAGCCTCAAGGGTCGTCCAATGCAATGCAAATCGATCACTGGTTGGAAGCGACGATTGGCCGCGGCTTTTGCATTGGGTCGCCGCACTAGTACCTAAACACTTTTGCGTGGCGGGCGAAATATATTTTGGGTGGCGGGCAAGTGTGCCCGTCACCTAGTAAAGGTCACGGAAAATCACCAGAATATGCGTGGCGGGCAACAGTGCCCGCCACGGTATTGGATTACCCGTGGCGGGCACATTAGGGCCTGCCACGCCCATATTTCGAAAAAAATAAAAAGAAGAAACCCACACAGGCCCGCCGAGCCATCCACGGGCCCGCCGAGCCCATTCACTGCAGGCGCGCTACCCCGCCGGGCGGATCCAAAGGAGCCCGCTGCCGCGGGCCGGATGTGACTCGCCGGTGGCGCCCTTGTCGCCCGCCATCTAGGTTTCGCCGGCCGCTGTCGCCGCCGACGGATCCGCCGCCATGCGCTACGCCGGGCGACAATCCGGGCGGCCACGAAGCTCGGGCGCTGACGGATCCGCCGCCACGCCGCCGGGCGACGGATCCGCCGCCACGCTCGTAGTCGGCGGATCCGCCGCCACGCTCGCCGCCGCCGACGGATCGGGCCGCCGTCGCCGATCCGCCGTCCCTCGAAGCGCCGCCGCCCGCCCCCACGCGCGTCACCGCCGCCTCCCGGACGCGGATCCGTCGTCCACGGTCGCCATGGATGGAGGAGGCCACCGCCGATCCGTCGGAGACGCCGCCCGGGCGGATCCGCGCCCGCGCGAGATGGCCGGATCTGGTTGGAGGCGCGCCCGTCCGCCCGCCTCCCTCGCCCGTGTGTGCTGGTCCGCCGCCTCCTCGCCCGTCGCGGCGCGGTCCGCCCGCCTCCCCATGGAGAGAGAGAGAGATGTGTGTGGAGGGAGAGAGAGACCGTGGGGGGAGAGAGAGAGGGAGGCGAGTGGAGCTGTTGGATTTTTTTTTTTGAAACTCGCTACCTGGTGGGAGCCGCGGTGGAGAGACGAAAGTGGAGTGCCAAACCCTAAGTTTCTATATTTATATGTGGACGGCTATCGGGTCTCATTTTGGGCTTGTTGGGCCTCTCTAGTTTAAATGGACGGGCCATTTAGGATGCCCGATCACGCAAAATTGATTCACGCCCGCCACGCAAAAATAGCATGCTCACGTATCAAAGGAATCATACTTCAACTTTTTATTACCTATCATCGACGACGATGAATGTATGCATATATTTAATTTATTATTTACAATAATAAAGTGTACTAGTAGTTATTTATTTATATAAATTTATGCCCCGTACGTTTTGGCGCATGGATCTGTTTGCGATTATTATAAATGATGGAGTCGGTTGAGATTATTCGGCATGCATATGCAAGCGGTGATGATAGAGCAAGAAAGAAAATCACCAGATGATTCCGGGGAACGTGTGCATGATCGTGCCAGCAGGGGTGCGTACGGTGGCATCATCAACTGGTCTAATATCTTTTATTTGCTTTTGTTTAATGTAATTGTTTCGGCTGGCGTGATCACGACTGTAGGATCGACGACGACCGCGTGGTTTCGGCCGGGGTAGCAGCAGCGCGCTGAGGATGTGTGGTTCGCTGAATAGTACTGATTAACATGGTCAGCATGCTTAGCATGGCAATGTCGACGTCGGCATTATCCTGCCGCCGATCGATCGAACCCGTCGATCTTTGAAGCAAGTAATAAGCCAGCAGGCTGTGCCTGCCGTAGAGCGTAGACTTTGCATATCAAGTCGTCGGATCGGAGGCTCCCCGCGGTGCGTATGTACGTACTGTACTCCACTACTGCTGTAACGCACCGCATGTCCGCATGCTACCTGCGACGTACGATCTCATTCGCGCCGGACGCGCGCTCCAGCGCCTCGATCGATCCTGACCAATTCGAAACAAAAATAAAAAGGAACATAGTTCCATAAAGGGAACCCAGGGACCATCCTCGCCGCATCGGAATCTCTGGTTCCCCTTTACTGCTCCTGTTCGTACACCACAAGCTCCGGCCGTCCCCGGTGGCGAAACCGACCCACCAAACGTCGTCTGCCACAGGAACTGCACTGTACCGACGGCATCTTAAACCCGTTACTGTCGTCTGTCGGCCGGCACGGTTGGCGCTGTAGACAGGCTAGGCTGCTGCTTGGCGAGCTGCCGTTTCCGCCATGCGTTTCGCGCCTGTGGACGGATCATGACGGCTGCGACCTGCGGTGGTGTGTCGCTTGGCTGACGTGCCTGTCAGGCCCTTCATACATACTGTTACAAGTATCGTCACAAGGATACTGGTCTGGCCAAGCGGGCAGTAACGCTAACGCATGGCGGGCCCACGTGGCAGCACAGGGCACGACATGACAGCAGAGAGCGGATTCTTTCCATGGCACGCATGACATTCTTTGTTCTTTTGCATTGACATGGGCCCATTGGTCACTGTCACTGTAAAACGACCTTTGGGCCGTCGATCAATCACAAAAGCCTAGCGCTACGAGGGTGCAGCCCAATCCCTAGACGGTCGCAACCCTCTCTCCAGCCCATCCGTGCAATGGGCCGCATTGCCACAGTAGCACAAAGGAGTACAACTTCAATGCTTCCCCACTCTTGATTCACACAGTCACACATGTCGCCACATGTGCTTTTAACCATCGAGGTATCCAATCAGTGGGTGGATTCTGAAGTTTTTTTTTTTTCCAAACAGAAACATCACTGCTCGATATAGGTTCCCGATTTATTTTTGTAAGTAGAAGATTCAACACTATGGTGGCCGACATGCAAGTCATTCTTCCACAAACATCCCTACGTGGAGTGAGCGAGCCATTCTCGTCAGATTATTCTATTCCAATTTATTTATTTATGGAAACCGATCCTCCTCGGCGTAGGCCACTGAACCGTGCAGTTCAGTTGCGGTTCTGTACTGGTTCTCACCTCAAGCCCAGCCCACTGTACTCAGCCAGGCAGCCAGCTTCGGCCTGTTTGGTACAGACAGCCAAATCACTGTGTTCTATGCCAACTGTCGAGAGAGACCTGTGAGCATCTTTTCATTGAATGTCCTTTTGCAAAAGATTTTGGAATCTGTTGGGCATTTCTTTTCAGACGGGGCTAAGCATCTAAGATTGTGTCACGCAGCTCAAAACTCTATCTTTTGAGCCCCAATTTTACTCAAAATTTTCCTCCAAAATTTCCGCATTCTCATCACATCTTATCACATCGAAACATTCAATGCACCTAAAAACGCTTGCCGGCCAGTATAAAATTTAGGTAAATAAAAAAATCTATTTGCACAGTTTAAATGTATATTGCGAGACGATTCTTTTGAGCCTAGTTACGTCATGGTAAGATAATATTTAGCACTAACAAACGAAACGTGCTACAGTGTACAATGTGACACGCTATAGTAATTTTGCCTCAAAATTTTGGGGTCTAAACACACCCCTCATCCAATTTTCTACATGATGGTGGCAATTCTAATGTGTTGGGCAATTTGGACGGTGAAAAATGACTTTATCTGCAAGAATGTCCAACCAAGTGTTCAAACAGCCAAATAAACATTCAAGGAGTTGTCATTACTCTCCCTGAGAGCCAAGAGTAAATTTTCAATCTCCTTTAATATATGGATCCAAAATCTATTATAATCTGCTTGATTAGGCTATTTTTCCCCCTTCTTCTTTGTTTCCCGAATCCTGTTCATTTGTTTCCCCTAGTTTTGTAATGTACTGTTTTCAGATTTAATAAATTTCTGTAGAGGAACCGTCCCCTCCAGTTTTGTTTTAAAAAAAAAAAGTTCGACCAAGGTGATCATTTGTTTCTCTTAGTTTTGTAATGTACTGTTTTCAGATAAAATTTCTGTAGGGGAACCGTCCCCTCCAGTTTCGTTAAAAAAGTTCAACCAAACCAAGGTGACTGATGGCTAAGTCACAAAAAAAAAAAAGGGTGACTGATGGCCGACTTGTTAATATCTCAGCAGGAACAGAGCAACAGGCCATTCGGTGAGACTGTACCCGGTTGCTGTGTTTGCAGGATTACAGGCAGCCAAATACAATGCCGATTAGATGCAGTAAGTATTTATACGTCTCTGAATAATGGTCCACGTTAGAGCAGTTCAGAGTATAGCAAATTAGCGATGGCAAAACTTGTAGCATATGGCCATATGGCACTCAATCCATGGTCCATCAAAGTTACACACAAGTATATAGTTCAAATACACAACGAAACTTCACCTACAGGTGAGCTTGGTTCTTAAGAGTAATGATCAATCAAACATAACCTGATACAAACACTCCCAGAAAACAGAATGGTATCATAGTCCATAGAGCAAAAAAAACAACAAATTGTGACTTCTTACGCGCGATAATCTTTTATTTGGACTCCCACAGTCCCACACTTGCATTCCCGTATGAAAGGTAAAGCAAATGGCAGGTTCAGGTTCGGAAGTCGATGGAAGCAAAAGCAATCAGAGCACCATCCTGTACTCGCACTTGATGGAAGTTCCCCTAAATGAAAAAAAAAAAAAACAGCAAGACATGAGGCCATGAGAATATACATCCTTATTTAGTACAGAAAGCAACAGAGTTATTCTAAACTAAGAAATTTGAAATTATGACTAATACCTCTTCCATAGGCTATGAAATTCGTGATGATAACAATTCCCCAGTGTCTAGCTCTCTTCCTCGTTAGTGCCGTTCTCCTCCTCGAACTCTTCCTCATTGGTGTCACTATCTTCCTCGACCACTTTCATTTCTCCACGGATAATTAACCTCGGATGATTGGGTGGGGAATCTGCTTCATTCCTTATGGCAGCCGCTGCAGCCCTATTTTCTGAAGGTGAGGCACCACCATCATTACGAAGAGTGATTGTAGCATGTTTCAGGCATGGGAGGTGACCAATGCCTAAGTAGAACCCAAAGGCTTTTGCCCATGAAACTAAGAATGGCAGGTCAAGCTTCTCAAGCTTTGGCAGTGCCCCTTGGTCAAAACAGCAGGTTTGCTGCACCATCATTATCACCATCATTATCGGCAATGTAGAGTTCCTTCAAACATGGGAATCCATGGCATCTGATGGTAAGTCTTTCTTCCTGGTCAGTGGAGAAAAATAGCAGCAGAGAAATTAAGGCAGGCATCTCTCCAAGCATGCGCAGATCCTCCTCCGTTGCTTTTACTAAATTAATGTCTAAGTATGCAAGATTGGCGAGTGCTGGTACAATCCATGTTGGCATCTTCGGTAAATAGTAGCTGGTGTTCATCCGAAATCTCTGGAGGGAAGATGGCAGAGGGGACCAAGAATCTAAAAACTGGAGGGATGTAAAATCAAAAGAACGTATCCATAAACACTGGAGTTTGCACCTGCCAAGCTTGCATAGGGAGGAGAGTAACATCTCTTCATGCCTCTTGTATTCCTCAGATCCTTCAACGTCCAGCCTTAGATGCAGCTCATTCAAATTGGTCAGGTTCCCAAGCTCTGCCACCGCACCTAATGAACTCTTGATAATATTCAAGCCTGTGATAACCCTCAGGTTACTCATATTTCCAATCCCATCTGGTATCTTTGTACGGCCATCAGAAAGAAATCTTCTAACGAGTAGATATTGTAGTTTGGTGAGCTGAACAATTCTGGATGGCAACTCTTCTATATCATTATCTCTAAGATCTAGCGTCTCCAGATCATAAAAGCCTCACAATTCCTGAGGGGATCTCTGATATATCGGTTCCTCTAAGGCTCAAGTACTTTAGCTGGAATAATTTATCTATACCGTTCATATCATACTCTTGCAGACTCTGACAACCTTCAAAATGCAGTACACGCAAAGTTTCAAACTTACCAATGCTAGGCAAGTGTCTGATGCAACTTGATGTTATTACTGTTAGCGATCGGACATGGCTCAGATCTTGATTTTCCAATACAGACACAAGCTCCTGATCAATGTGTTGGACTAATAGTCGACGAATAGAACCATATTGATTTACCAAATCAGTTTGCCTGTGGCCTGCCACAATGACGAAATTATCTTCATTTGATTTTGAAATAATGAGCTCAAGCATCATGTCATGAACTTGACAGGCACGAGCCTGACCATCATAGCCAACGTCCACTGGTTGGACCATGCTTCTATTGATCAGTTCATAAAAGTTGTTCTCAGCGACCTCTATTTCGCTCAGTCCACGCTCTTTACAGATAAATCCTTCTGCTATCCATCGTCTCACCAGATTCTCTCTCTCAATCACATAATCCTCAGGAAATATACTTAGATATAATAAACAAGTCTTCAGAGTAGGTGGAAGATCATTGTAGCTAAGGGATAAGATGCTACTCATACCCTCCAAGCCTCTATTCTTACCCATCGCAGAACCAATTGACCTTCTGACCTTCTCCCACTCGTATTTATGTTTTGGTTTATTTGCCAGTAAACTTGAAATGCTGATGATTGCCAGTGGTAGGCCTCCACACTTTTTCAATATTTCAATTGCAACTTGTTTTAGCATATCTGGGCAGTTCTCAGATCCAAATGTTCTCTTGAAAAACAATTTTTCCGAGTGAAGATCACTGAGAGCTTCCATTTCATACATGCGGTCATTACCACCGAGACAACATGACCTTGCTACATCAACGTTGCGTGTAGTTGCTATAATTCTGCTAGAAAACTGATTCTCTGGAAAAGCACACTTAATAGCGTCCCATGCTGATTTAGCCCATATATCATCAACAACAATGAGGTACCTGATTAAAATAATAAATACTGTTTACCAATTATGGAAAGGAGTTTAAGTAGAAATAAAGTACAGAGATGCTATAAACAGATCAATAGGAAAACAATAAACAAACCATGACAATAACGCCATAAACAGATCAATTATGGAAAGTGTTTGTGCAGTGTGTTCGCCATGTAAGCACGGTGTTTCTTGCTGGGTTATAACTAAGAACTATGCTTGAAGCCTAGCTAGATGCTTGCATAGATTATTAGGCCCTGTTCTTTTAATTCTTAGGACTTTTATTAGTCCTATGACTTTTGGAAAAAAAAAAAAAAAAACTTGAGGAGGTACTTGTAGGGACTTTTAGCAAAAGACCCCCCTGTTTGATTTTCTAGGGATTCTTTTTTAGTTTGACACAAAATGTCCCTGGAACCAAACATGGTCTTAAAACTGAGAGAACAAAAAAAATAGTTCACAGACTGTTTATGTAGCCATTCTCACATGAAAATATTATGCAACCTGTCATTATAATTTTTTTTCTATGAATACATACATGTTATTACATTTACATATACTCGCTACATGGGATCTTGCCGATTGTTCACCGGTGTACTGTTTAGGCAAAACATTGCCATGGTTGGGATGTCTTAAAAGTTAAGATGCAAACTAATTTTTAAAGAATTCATATGAAATTGATAGCTATGAACCTTACGAAAAATGAGTTTGCACGTCAACTTCTGCGACATTCCTTCTGTGGATGCTCTATGAATATACCAAAATTAAAGGAAAAACAAAAAATATTCTAAAATGGCAAAACCAGTTTTGTTAGGTTAATGATGTTTAAATAAAACTGCATGTTATGTTACATGTGTGTGGCAAAAAACACAAAATCTACATGATGTTTATTTGAAATATTATATATATATATATCCAAAAAAAAACATGAACATTTTAGAGTAAATCACATCTACCACTAGTTTTTGTGGTAATTGAATACACGAGGTAACATGAGAGTGCAGAAAATAAAGCTATGTTGTCTTGTTTAATACATTGAAAAAGGTAAAATTGTTAAAACTGAAAATTTTTGATTTCTCTACAATGTAAGACTAGTACACTATTTAGGTAAAATAAAACATAAGTACTGTATTAGTAAATATTATAAATAAGTTAGTCTATAAAACAAAATATTTCCGCTTAGACAACTATTATATGTTTATCATATTTACAAGATTTGTGGTATATTTTGTAGATTACGAAAATATAATAAATATAATAAATCCTCCTTTTCTAGAAAAAGGCCTAAAATTACCTCTTATCTTGTAACAGTTCTCTAAGCTTTCCAATAAATTTCTTTTCGTCCCAAGTGTCGATATCTTCTATAAAATCCTTCTCGCAAGGCACTTGAGAGATCACATCGTTCATAATTGCCTTTACATTCGGCTGCTGTGAGATAGAGACAAAAGCATGACAATCAAAATGCCTTCGGATCTTGTGATAGACTTCCTTTGCTAATGTCGTCTTTCCCAGCCCACCAAACCCAACAATTGATAGCACCCTGCCATGCTTGGCAAAGCCTTTTTCTTCTTCTAACATCCAATTGATGAGATCATCTCTTGGACCGTCAATGCCCACAAGGTGTGTCTCCTCTACAAAAAGAGCAGACAACCGGGGATCCACGGCTGAATGCTCACAGGTGCTACGAGCATTATCGTCCAGCCTGTAACTATTCTTAAGCTCTTTCACCTCCTTGACACGTACCTTCAGGTCGTCGATTTGGCTGGCGATTCCGCGGCGAGACCCGAGCGTCTTGAGACCACGAATAGTCTTGCGGAAGAACTCTTTGAAGCCACTCTGACTCTTGTGGCCGTCATCACCGAGCTGGTGGATGAACTTGTCGATGACATCCTCAGTGTCATAGGCAAGCTCCCTCACCAGCGATATCCACGCTTTCGCCTGGACATCGGGATCTTGCAGCATTGTGTACTTCTGGACCGCTGCTTGCATGCTGGTTAGCTCAGATTTCAGCGAGCGAATCTCACGGCGGACGCCTTTGAGACGAGCACCCTCATTGGCGAGCAGAGCCGTGAGCTTCCCCAGCAGGGGACCCAAAGCGCCATGGGAAGCGCTCACCACCTCCATCGATCTTCTATGCCTCGGCGCTGCAACCCATCTCGCGGAAAATGGTGGTTCTTGGATTGGAATTGAGAGAAGTCCGAGTTTGTTTTCTTTTCTTTGGCTCGTTGAAGTGTAGAAAGGCGGAAACTGGAAAGTGAAAGAGCTTCTTCACCCTGCGTGTGGACTGTGGATCTACAGATCTGCATTATTGAAGACGGCCAGTCACCGTACTGCATTATTGAGGCCACCACCTCCATCGATCTCTCTATGCCTCCGCCTCCAGTCACCGTACTGCATTATTGAAGACGGCCAGGCTGAACTGCTGTTCATCCACCACGTGTGGGAAGGGAAGGATGATGGTCTTTCAGCTGTAAAGACATGGGTTTCCGTTAAAGGCAGCGCCGGCCTCTGCTTGCATGCCGGCCGGGCCTCTCTGCTCGGCCGTTAATGGTAGGAGGGGGCCAGCCACTGCACCGTCCATCACCCAGGCATGTGCCCATGGGCCACAGTGAGCGAGCTTATGCAGCGCTCGATCGTACTCTACTACAGAGATCACATCATGCCCTCCCTGTTCCCGCCTACTGTACATTGATGCTGCGTGCATACATACGCTTGCTTGCTCCGTGCGTGAGCAACCACAATGTGTTGCAAAACCAGTCTATAGCGAATAAAATAAAATAGTCCTACCAACTACCTGAGCACATTGTGAAGGTGGTCCATATGATGGTCCATAGTACCAGGTAACCATAGTCTTAGGCCTCGTTTAGTTGGCTAAAGTTTCTAACTCTTTTTTCTCTCTCTCCATCACATCACATTAAATACACCAAAATATATATGTTTGGAGTATAAAATGTAGGTAAAAAAAATAACTAATTATACAATTTAGATGTACATTACGAGAGACGATTCTTTTGAGCCCGATTACGCTGTGGTAGGATAATATTTACCACAAACAAACGAAAAGTGCTTCAGGAGTGCTACAGGAGTTCCGTGGTTACTTTTGCTAAAATTCCTAACATCTAAACGAGGCCTTATGGGTAACCCATAAGAATAAAAACTATTTTTCTCTCCCACCTCTCCTCTCTGCCTTTCGCCTCTCTGGTTGAGCGTGTGAGGACGCCGCAGCCCAGCCACGGCACGCAGGAGGACGCGTGGGGTGGGGAAGGACACCGGGATGGGGCCGCTCCCGCGAAGCACCGCCCCCCGCCGCGGGGCCGCTGACGAAGCGCGCCGCCCCTGCGCCACGGGCCGCTCCGGCGAAGCCGCTGCCATTATCTCCCATGCGGCCTCCCGATTTCGAGCAAGAAGGCGCGCAGCGGCGTCCGTGGTGGGCCCAAGAAGCGCCGCGCGCAAGAAGGTCGCGCGGGCGGCGTCCGCGCCGAGCCCACGGGCGCGGGCTCCGGCGTGCTAGTACAGAGGCCGGCGAGTGGCGGCGCACCCGCTGGAGCCGACCCGCCGACGGGCGGCGGCGTAGCCCCCGTGGCGGCTCCTCGCGCCCGCGCCACCATCCGGCGGAGCTCGCCCGTCGCGGCTCGAGGGCGGATCGGGCCGACGGCGCCTCGGCGGCGCGGTGCGGACTGCGGAGAGAAGATGCGGCGTGATTTTTTATGTGATTGTGGGCCCCAGTTTTTGGTCCATATAACCTTCAACATTGTGGAACCAGTCTATAACAATGGATCACCGACACAGGTTCTACTCCTATGGACTAAGTAGTCCATATACATTGAGGTTGCTTATATATAGTGCGCAACTAAGTCATTTCTAGCTTTTATAGACACGTTATTTTTACTACGCATTTAAATATACGACATTATCTTGAAAACCAGAACGATTTACAATTTCGGATGGTAATGGAGAGGGAGTAGTATGCATATGTGCACCGTATATATGTAGGGCGTCGAAGGTTTCTTCGGAGTATCCTTAGATTTACTTAGCTTGCTAATATCAATTAGCTCGCACCTGTCCACCAGATACTGACTGTATGCAGCCGAGCGCATCAGCACCTACCTCATCATCATGTGTGACTGAAAGCATGCGGCATTTTATACACAGGCCGGCCTCGTATGCATATATTACTACCTCGAGTACAGTGACTGCCATGTGGGGCAGATATCTCTTTGGAAAAAGCTCTCCTCCTACCTTTCGTCTTGCACACGGTGGTGGCCCCTTCGGCCCTGTTCATCCATCGACTAAGCCTACAAGCTGAAAGCTTTCCTAGCGTAGCGTGAGTCCGTGACGCCGGTGGCGTCACGCCACAGCCCACTCAACAGTGATTAGTGAAGGACCGTAGCCGGTAGCGTGAGTCCGTGACGCCGGTGGCGTCACGCCACAGCCCACTCAACAGTGATTAGTGAAGGACCAGCGGCTGACTCCAGGTCTTCGGTCCTCCACCACCGGCGTCAAGTGATTCACACCGGTCGGTGTCAGGAAGTTCAGACTTTTAAAGTACTCCCCGTCGCCAAAAGAATTTATTTTTAAATTTATTAACTAAACTGTGGACCCGTTGGAGTTTGAGGGTGACTTTAGGCAAAGTAAATAGCACGTAGGGGTGTTTAGATCCCTGAAAATAACGAACTGAAAAATAATAAAAAAACTCATCGGGTGGGAAAGACCGCTCCACCAAAGATTGTTTTTTAAAAAACATCGGTTTCCCGACCAAAAAAAAATCCCCGAACTCCAATCCCACCTTGACACTTTGAAACCTTTAGCTCATGGAACTACGATCCTCAATCCTTCGGAGAGGACCTGGGCGGATTCACAAGAACCCCCTGGGCCTGTATACCAACCAGAACTCACAACTCGATCCCTACGGGACCTGGGCCGGCTCTTAACTAGTGCTTTGGCACACGAGACTGACGAGAGAATTTTTTAAACCACAACCTGAAATTCGATCCCACGGGGAGTCGAACTCGAACCTCGTGGAGTGTCGCTTGAGTATCCTAACCATTAGGCTAGGACCCCAAAATTTTAAAGAGAAATTAGGCAACTAAAGATACCGAGAAGAGAAATGTTTCATCCCATCAAACTTTGAGCATATTCTAAAAACTTTAGAAAGCGATTGAAATGTCTAGTGAGAGGCTCTCTTTCTTTCATCGTGTAACTTCTTCGTCATGTCATGCATATTAAATTAGCAATGGAGAAGAGAAGAAAAAGGAGAAAGGCACCGGTGGAACCTATTGAAGACTAAAAATAACCTTGTGAAATTGAATAGTGAAATTATCGATTGTGATAAAAGTTTCACTTCTTTGGGAACTGTGAATTGAAATTATACATTGAGACCGCGCAGTGGAGTTCGTGGAGCCCGACATGACGCTGGGCGTGGGCACGGGGTCCACGGTGCCTGGGAGACCTTCTCTGCTCCAAGACCGTCGGGATCCCGCTGCTCCCGGGTAGGTCGGAGTCGGAGTGGCCCTTGGGTTGTGCGCTGTGGCCGCACGAAGCGCTCGTCGAGGACGTCAAGGAAGGCGGCGCGGTTGTCGGTGCAGAGCTTGGGGAGGCTGTCGAGATGCGAGGATCTTGTCGTGGGCGCTCGAGCCGTCGTCGTCGGGTGGAGCCGCCGCGGCGTGCCGCCGCGCGAGGGCTTGCCGGGGCCACGGCGCGAGGCCATGTGGATGGCCGCCGCAGGGTCGCGGAGCGTCGGGGCAGCGCGAGCACCCCTCGGGACCACGTCGTCTTCATCGACGAGATCGATGCCGTGGGCCGCCAGTGCCGCACGGGCATCGGCGGGAACGACGAGCGAGAGGAGACGCTGAACCAGCTGCTGACAGAGATGGATGGGTTCGGCGGTGACAGCGGCGTCAGCGTCATCGCGGCCACGAACCGGCCGGAGATCCTCGACCGCGAGGCGTACTCGAAGCATGCGCTGGGCCGAGCCCCTATTCTTTGCTGACTTTACTGGAGTTGATACTCAATTTGAGCCCCTATTCTTTGCAATTTGGCATGCAAATTAAAATTTAAAGGCCCAATTTAAGTCAGAAAAGTGAACCAAAAAATATTACCATATTTATCACATCAAATCACTGGTTGAAAATAAAGAGCTTTTTTTTTTTTGAGGGGACGGACGTGGAAGACCAGGAAGCGACGACGGCCGGCCCGATTGGCCATTTGGCCGCGGCTATTGCAATGGGTCGCCGTCGACTAGGACCTGACGTTGATCTGATCGTTCTCATCATCCAACGAACGCTTTTCGAGATCAAAATCGACGACGACGAACGTATGCATATTTAATTTCTGTATTTACGATAAAGTCTACTGCTCTCTCCATTCCAAATCATAAGACATTTTAGCTTTTCGAGTTATATTTCTTTTGTTGTGCACCTAGTTATACACTATGCCTACATACATAATAAAAAGAATTGTATCTAGAAAAAATTAAAATGTCTTATATTTTGAAAATGAAGGTAATAGTAGTTAGTAGTTATTTATTTATATAAAATAATGCCCCGTACGTTTTGCGATGGATCTGTTTGTGATTATTATTGATGGAGTCGGTTCAGATTATTCGCATGCGGTGATATAGCGCTAGAAAGAAAATCACCAGATGATTCCGAGGAACTGTGCATGATCGTGCCAGCAGGGGTGGCATCATCAACTGGTCTTTTTTTTTTTGTTTAGAGCCTGTTTAATTCCTTCTTTTTGCCAAAAGTTTTGGCAAATGATTCTAAACACCATGATTAAAAAAAAAGTAAAATTTAGGTCCAAAAATTTTTGGCAGTTGGGGACCTCTATTTTACTAAAATATCCTCCTATGGCAAAAAAATTTACCATCATCTAAGTACCAAAAAACTTTTCGAGCAAAAACTTTTGACACCCAAAACGTATATAATTAAACAAACCCTTAATGTATCTGTTTAGGCAGTAGGGGAATAATTATTCATACGGCAGTTTCAGCAGCTAGTGTACGTCTGTAGCCATCCTTGTGGTCGATTGGCAGCTGATGAGGGAAGCGTTTTATGGCGCGATCACGACCGGTAGGATCGACGACGTCCGCGTGATTTGGCGGCCGGCCGGGCCGGGGTAGCAGAGGATGTGTGGTCCGCTGATTACTGAACTGAATATACTGATTAACATGGTCAGCATCATGGCAATGTCAACGTCGTCATTATCCGCCGATTGAACCCGTCGATCTTGAAGCAAGTAATAAGCCAGCAACACTGCAACAGTACTAGGCATAGGAAGGGATCGACCAACTGGTGTGTGGTACTGGTTCATACAAGGTTGACGACGGACGGTGCCTGCCTGACTGCCCGTAGAGCTAGCGTAGACTTTGCGTCGTCAGTCGTCGGATCGGAGGCTCGCCGCGGTCCTGTTCGTGCCGTGTAGGCGTACTACACCACAAGTTCCAGTCCCTGGTGGCGAAAGCATCGTCTGCCGCTGATCGAGCTGCGCTGTATCGACGGCATCTTCCACCCGTTACTGTCGTCTGTGGGCCGGCGCGGTTGGCGCTGTAGCCTGTGGGCTGTGGCTGTGGCTGTGGCTACGCTGCTGCTTGGCGAGCTGCCGTTTCCGCCATACGTTTCACGCGTACCACTGGTAACGAAAATGATTTTGCGAAGCACTTGTAAAATCTTTTCCGTGGCGGGCACTTTTTATCCGTCCACGGAAAATACCCCGCCACGCCCAGCTTTTTATTTTACGCGGGCGGGCGTTTTTTACCCGCCACGGATAATTGATTTTTGCGTGGCGGGCAACTTAACACGCCCGCCACGCAAAATAAACTATTTTGCGTGGCGGGCGCGTTAAGGTGCCCGCCACGCCAAAATAAATTTTCCGTGGCGGGTAGTTTTAACAGGCCCGCCACGCACAATGGTCCAGGCCCAATAAGCCCAGGCAAGCCCAAAACCGGTTTCGAGTATAAATAAGAGAAGCTAGGGTTTCTTGACTTCATTCTTTCCCTCTCCCTGCCGCTCCCAGCCCGCAGCCGCTCAATCTTCCTCCCCCTCTCTCTCGCATGCGCAAAGACCTCCTCCATTCCGCATGCGCGTACCCTCCTCCATTCCCTCCCATCCACTCCTCTCTCAGCTCCCTCTCTCTCCTCCCTCACGCACTCACGCATCGCGCAAAGATCCCCGCCTCTCTTCACTCGATCTCTCCCGTGGAGGGCCTCGGTGGTGGCGGAGATGCTTGGGAGACGGCACATGCGCTCTCACGGTGGCGGCCATGGCGAGGGCCCGCACGGCGGGCGGGCGTGCGGATCCGGGACTCCACGGCGACGCGCGACGCGGCGCGGATCCAGCGAGGAGGCGGCGGTGTGGCGCGGATCGGCGGACGCCGGCGTACCATGGCGGCGGCGCCCTCGTTCTCCACGAATCGGCGACATCGACATCCTTCTTCGTGGATCCGGCGGCGGCGCCCTCATCCTCCCACGGATCCGCCCGTCTGCGCCCTCTTCCTCCACGGATCCGCCCTCGGGGCCCGCGGATCCGGGCGGTTCCCGGTGGTGGATCGGGCGGCGGCGCGTCCTCCGGTGGCCGGGTGCATGGATCCATCGAGGGGTGGCCGGCCGCGGTTCGAGCCTACCGGATCCGACGATGGATCGGCGAGATTCGGGTGGTGGTGGCGCCGGCGGCGGTGCTCCGGCGGCGGCGGCGGCGGATCTAGGTCCAGGCTCACCGGTGGGCTCGGATGGGCTCGCTGGTGGGCTCATGGGTTTTTTTTTTTTTATTTCTTAACCGTGACGGGCGTTCCTAATGCGCCCGCCACGGTTAATCTATTAGCCGTGGCGCGTGTGGAGGCCGCCACGCGCCAATTTCTTGCATTAACCGTGACCTATGGTTGGTGACGGGCGCCTCGCCCGCCCGCGTGAAATCCCGTGCGCCCGTCACCGAAAAACGTTTTCGCGACTAGTGTACGGACGGATCACGACGGGCTGGTCTTTGCCGCGTGACCTGCGGTGGTGTGTCACATGGCTGGCGTGCTGTCGCGCCGTTTGTACGTGAGTATGCGCACCGTAGGTATCGTCCACACGGATCTTTGGTCCGCCAAGCGGCCGATAACGCCAATGCATGGTGGGCCTCGCCACGTGGCGGCTCGGGGACGAGAGAGAAGAGACATTTCAACCCGACATGGGCCCGTTGGTCACCGGCCGATTCGATCAATCGAAATCTAGCGCTCTGCGGGTGAGGCCCAATCCCTCGACGGCCGCGGCCTTCTCCCAAATTTCACCCCTACAATGGACCGTATTGCACGGCCGGCACAAATGAGAGTGGGCTAAATGTACTTTTCCCCCCTCTTGATGGACACAGTCACACAGGCCACGGTACCAAGAAAGGTCACAGATGAGATGAACGGTGTCCTGATCGCGCCCTACACAGAGACGGAGGTAAAGACTGCCCTCTTTCAAATGTTCCCTACAAAAGCCCCGGGCCGGATGGCTTTCCCCGCCCATTTTTCCAGCGCCACTTGGGAGTTATGTGGAAAGGAAGTCCTTCAGCTGTGCTAGGGGTTTTAAGTGCAAGAGATGATCTGGATGCTATAAATGATACACTAATTGTGTTGATTCCAAAGATAGCTAACCCTCAAGATTTGGGACAATTTCGCCCGATCGGCTTATGCAATGTTATATATAAAATTGTTTCCAAAGTTGTTGCAAACGGGTTGAAGGTCATCCTACCGGAAATTATTTCGAGGAACAATCGCCTTTGTACCTGGAAGGCTTATTATCGATAATATTATTTCAGCCTATGAGTGTCTGCATTTTATGAGGCAAGTCAAACCAAAAAGACAAAGGTGTTGTGCATTAAAGTTGGATATGAAGAAAGCCTATGATCGTGTTGAATGGCAATATCTTCAGGCAATAATGACAAAGCTGGGCTTCCACCGGCTTTGGGTACAGTTGGTTATGAGGTTAGTATCATCGGTCTCATTCTCGGTGTTACTAAACGGTACCTGTCTAGAAAAATTTCAACCTTCCAGAGGTATTCGTCAAGGAGACCCCATCTCCCCTTACTTGTTTCTGATAGCAGCAGAGGGCCTTTCGTGCCTCTTAAAAACTCGAATTCAGTCATCAGCGCTCAACGGGATTAAAGTGGCCCCATCAGCCCCGGTGGTAAGCCACTTACTCTTTGCAGACGACAGCCTGTTGTTTTTCAGAGCAAATAGGGAGAATGCGGTTGAAGTGAAGAATGTCTTGCAAATTTATTGTGATGCTTCGGGACAGCAGTTAATGAGCATAAATCGTCAATTTATTTTGCCAAGAAGTGTCATCAGGAATTAAAAGAGGAAATTAAAGATCTGTTGAATGTCCATAATGAATCTCTTAGTGAGAGATATTTGGGTTTACCTTCAGATGTGGGTTCATCCTTGAATGGAGCTTTCAAGTATTTGAAGGACCGGTGCAGGCAAAGATTCAAGGATGGATTGAGCAATGTATGTCAGCTAGCGGGAAGGATGTTCTCATAAAGTCGGTGGTGCAGGCAATACCGACATTCTCGATGTCTTGCTTCAGATTGCCAAGGGGTCTCTGCAAACACTTAACAAGTTTAGTCGAAACTTCCGGTGGGGGAGTAAGGCGTAAAAGGAAGACATGTTGGGTCGCATGGGATGATATGATAATGCCAAAGTGTTTGGGGGATGGGCTTCCGTGATTTTGAGATGTTTAACCTTGCTTTACTTGCTAAACAAGCCCGGGCGACTTCTCAAGGAACCATGCTCTCTAAGTGCAAGAATATTGAAGGCGCTTTACTACCCTCGGGGGGATTTTCTTCGAGGCTCGACTTGGCTCGACACCCTCAAAGATTTGGCGTTCAATTCTTGATGGCGGGGAGGTACTAGAGTTTGGGGCCCGATTAGACGGATTGGTAAGGGCGATACATCTAGAATGCAGGATGATCCGTGGCTTCCTAGCAATGGCATGAGGATACCGGTCCGTAGCGGTGATGTGGCTCGGCCTCCTCGATGGTAAGTGAGCTCATTGATCATTCAAGGTGTTGGGATCGGGAAAAGCTTCATCGGTTCTTCTCACCATTGGATGTAGATATAATCGAAAACATTCCGCTTAGCCCGCAGTTACAAGATGATTTTTGGGCATGGCATTATGAAAAAGATGGAGTGTTTATTGTCGGATCAAAGATACCGTATGCTGAGTTTTCAGAGATCGATCGAGATAATCCCGAGAGATCAAAACGAAAGGAGGCGGAGGGAGAATGGATGCGTCGTGGCATGTTCAAGTTCCTCCAAAAGTAAGCACTTTTTATGGAGGCCGTCGCGGTGCTCCTTGCCGTCGGTGATGTTCTTCACCACGCATATATCGCGGATAATGATAGATGTGCTATTTGTGGTGCCCGGGATTCTTGGAAACACTCTCTTATGGATTGTCATTATGCTAGATGTGTTTGGGCCCTAGAAGATGAGGAGGTCGTGGAGCACTTGTGTCAATCGAATGAAGAGCATCCACGAATTTGGTTAATCGGTCTCTTTGAAACACTACCTCACGCGTGGCGGCGATGCGTGTGTCCGCATTTAATCGTAGGCGATTTGGTATGCAAAAGAGGAAGGCAAAGTATGAAAACATCTTCCGAGTCCCTTGTCAACGCACTCTTTTATCAACAAATATTGTGAAGACTTGAAGGAAGCGACCACAAAACAAGATTGTGGGATGGGGGCGGGTTCGAGGTCTCAACCCAGGCGGCATTGGCTACCACCCCACAAGGTTCGATCCAAGGTGAACGTCGATGCAGCTCTATCAAAGAACCTGAAGATTGCAAACGGTGTCGGCGATAGCAAGAGATCGAGGCGGGTGGCTTCACGAGCATCGGGCCCGGTGCTCGAGGGGATAACTGATCCGAGGCAACCGAGGTGCTAGCGTGCGAGAGAAGGATTGGATTTGGTGTCCGACCTAAACCTATCGTCAATCAAGCCGGCATCAGATTGTGACAACGTGATTCAAGTCCGAAAGGCCGGGACTTGGACCGTGCGGCCAGATTGTGCGAGGAAATAAAATCAAGGAGAAGCGGCTTCGTCTCATTGGAGTTTGCTCATGAATCTAGGAGTTTAAATAAAGATGCTCATGTAATAGCGAGATCTCTTGTTTCTTTTGCACCAGGCCGTTATGTCTGGTTTTACGTCGCCACCGTTCGGTGTCTGTAATGTAAGTAAACCATGATTAATAAAGTGGTTTGATCTCAAAAAAAAAAAAAAAAAAAAAAAAAAAAAAAAAAAAGTCACACAGGCCACATGTGCTTTTAACCATGCAGGATTTCAGGGATCCAACCAATGGGCGGAAGCGGGTGGATTCTGAAGTTTTCAAACAGAAACGTCACTGTTTGATATAGGTTCCTGTTTTATTTTGTATAAGTCTGGCTGTGTTTAGTTCTTGAAAAGTGAACCTGAAAAACATTGTACCTCTTTTCGTTTGTTTGTGGTAAAAATATTGTCCTACCATAACTTAACTAGGCTCAAAAGATTAGTCTCGTAAAGTATATCCAAACTGTTCAATTAATTATTTTGCTTACTTACATTTTAGATGTGACGAGGAATCTTGACGATGTGATGGAAAATTCAAGTGAACTAAAACACAACCGAAGATTCAACACTACAGTATGGTACTAGCCGACATGCAAGTCATCCTTCCAGAAACATCCCTACATCCCGTCGTCTTGTTCAGTCGTACTACCATTCTGTGAGAAAATAATACCTACACCCTCCGTCCTATAAATAAATGAACATTTTTACTTTTACAATTCTTGTTTTTTTTTTTTAATAATGGAATTACATTCCGGCCTCTGCGATAACGCACACAGCCCAAAGCTTCTGCGTGACCACACACGACCAAACTTATTACGTAATCTAAGAGCAAAAAGAAACTTTAGTACATGAAGAAGTGTACTAAAGATCAACTAGCATCCATAGCGTCGAAGATTTGAGATCCATGGACACTCCACCTCGGTCGCCCCGATGAGAAGGCAAAGTGATGTCGCCTTCCAAACATCCCCCACTGCAGCTGGCAATAGATATGTTGCCGACTCTGTGATACCGGGTCGCCAGGGTGCACCGCGACGCCGAATGGTCGCCATTGGAGAAGCATCGTCCCAATAAAAGAGAGGTCGTTGCTCACTGTTAGAATGTCTGAGCAAAGACCACCATCGTCATGTTGGCGAAGACGGGAAGTCGCCACCGGATCTGCGACCCTAGCCTCTCTTCTTCCTCCACCTTGGGCACCCACACCGCAAACATATGCGCGGAAGTGGCGTGAGTCTTGCCGCCCGATATAGGATATCTTTGGCGGCGTGTGATGTAATGATGCACCACCGGCGAAGGGGATCCCCGATGAACCATTGGATCCGCGCCAGGGTCGCTGCCACGGGAGGTTGATGTCGTCGCCAATTACCATCGTGGCGATGACGAGGTGGACGCCGCTTGTGGGGATGACGAGGTCGGCGGGCGGTGGGATCCGCCATCCGCCGGTCCACCGCCTCCACCGCCCGGCCGGGGATTCCGGCCGGGGAGTGGAGGAGGGGCGCCGCTACAGTCCATACTTGCCGTCGGGGATCCACGTGCGGCCGATCCGCGGCGCGCAATCCGTCGCACCCTGCTCGCGCTATCCCGTCGTCGCGGCCTCATCGCGATCAGCGTCGCGGCCTGCCAGCGCGACCCGTCGTCGCCGGACCTCGCGACCTCCGTCAAAAACCGCGTATGGACGGCCGGAGGATTTCGGGTGGATCTTGGCCTTCACGTTGGGCTGTGAGAGGGTCGAGGAGGCGGCACCGGTGGAGGAGCGAGGATCTTGCCTTCACGCCGGGCGCCGGTGAAGATGCAGCGGTGGAGCGCGTCGCCCGCTACATCGCCCTGCGGCTTCGCATAGGATACTCTCTCATTTAAATTTTTTAACCATTCTTGTTTAACCATTCGTCTTATTTAAATTTTTAAGCAAATAATAGAAGAAATACATCATGATGAAAATATCCCTAATGATTGAACAAGTTGTAGAAAAACAAGTAATATTTATTAAATCTTTTTGAATAAGGCGAATGGTCAAATAAGAAGTGGAGAAGTCAAAAGATTCATTTATTTGTGGGACGGAGGGTGTACATGGAGTGAGCGAGCCATTGTCGTCAGATGATTCTATTTCATTTTATTTATTTATGGAAACCGAGCGACGGTTAATCCTCGTCGGCGTCGGCCGCTGAACTGCACAGTTCAGTTGCGGTTCTGTACTAGTTCTCACCTCAAGCCCAGCCCACTGTACTCAGCCTAGCTCCGGCGCGTTTGGTACAAACAACCAAATCACTGTGTTCTATGCCAGATGTCGATAGAGGAAACCAGTGAGCATTGAATGTCCTTTTGCAAAAGATTGTTGGATTCTGTTGTGCATTTTTTTTCAGACGGGGCTAAGCATCTCAGATTGTGTCACACATCTCAAAACTCAACCTCATCCAGTTTTCTACATGATGGTGGCAATTCTAATGTGTTGGGCAATTTGAACAGTGAGAAATGACTTTATCTGCAAGAATGTCCAACCAAGTGTTCAACTTCAAACAGCCAAAGAATCATTCAAGAAGTTGTCATCACTCTCCCTAAGCGCCAAGAGTAAATTTTCAGTTGCCTTGTTCGTGCTCCTGAGGTTGAGCTGCCTGCGGAGGCTGCGGCCAAGATCAAGACGAAGACGAAGACGGCGTTGCCGTCGGGCGGCTGGTGGACATGCGGACGGCGGGCGTTTGCTGGTTTTTCGGCATGTCGCCCACGGCGGTGGGGTGGCTGACGCAGCTTTGCGGCTGCTATGTGCGGCCGGCGCGTCGATGGCCCTCTGGCGAAGTTTCAGCAGGACGACCGGCAGCGATGACGGTGGCGCTTTGATAGGTCTCAAATCTGTGCCGACGTCTGAACGGGACCTATTGGGCGAAAGCTCGGCGACGGCGGCGCTGCGGCGCCGTCTTCCCTGTTGAGGGCGTCGCACCCCCAGTTCTTCCATGGGTGAGAACTCGGTCCTCTTGGACTAGCGGCGGCGGCGTTCGTGCGTCGTAACCTTGCTGAAGGCGTTGCTATGGAATTAGACTAGGCTAGGATTGTCCGGACTTATATCTTCTTTGGGTTGTCGTTCTCCCCGTTGCTTAGCGTGAGTGTGGTGCTTTTGCCCCGTGGCGATCTGCTACATGTGGGTGGTGTTGTTGTAAACTCTATTCTTCTTAATATAACCAAAGCCGGGAAACCGGATCTTTAAAAAAAAAAAAAAAAAGTTGCCTTTGATATATGGATTCAAAATTTATTGTAATCTGCTTGATTAGGCTATTTTTTTCCTTTTTTCTTTGTGATGTACTGTTTTTAGATTTAATAAATTTCTGTAGAGGAACCGTCCCCTCCAGTTTTGTTAAAAAAAAAAAGTTCGTCCAAGGTGATCATTTGTTTCTCTTAGTTTTGTAATGTACTGTTTTCAGATTTAAAAAAATTCTGTAGGGGAACCGTCCCCTCCAGTTTCGTTTAAAAAAAAAGTTCGACCAAACCAAGGTGACTGATGACTAAGTCACAAAAAAAAAAAGTGACTGATGGCCGACTGGTTAATATCTCAGCAGGAACAGAGCAACCGGCCCTTCGGTAAGACTGTACGGTTACCGTGTTTGCGGGATTACAGGCAGCCAAATACAATACTGATTAGATGCAGTAAGTATTTATACATCTCTGAACAATGGTCCACGTTAGAGCAGTTCAGAGTATAGCAAATTAGCGATGGCAAAACTTGTCGCAAATGGCCATATGGCATTCAATCCATGGTCCATCAAATTAAGTTACACACAAGCATATATAGTTCAAAATACACAACGAAACTTCACCTAGAGGTGAGCTTGGGTCTTAAGAGTAATGGTCAATCAAACATATTCTGACACAAACACTCCCAGAAAACTGAATTGTACCATAGTCCATAGAGCAAAAACAACAAATTGCCACTTCTTAGGCGATACGGTACTGTATCTTTTATTTGGACACCCGCAGTCCCACACATGCATTCCCCTATGAAAGGTACAACAAATGGCAGGTTCAGGCTCGAAGTCGATGGAAGCAAAAGCAATCATAGCACCATCCCGTACTCGTACTTGATGGAAGTTCCCCTAAATGAATAAAAAAACAGCATGACATGAGGCATGAGAAAGGTCCTACTACTAGATATGGAGAATATACATCCTTATTTAGTATAGAAAGCAACAGAGTGATTCTAAAATAGGAAATTATGACTAATACCTCTCCCATAGGCTATGAAATTCGTGATCATAACATTTCCCCAGTGTCTAGCTTTCTTCCTCGTTGGTGTCACTCTCCTCCTCGAACTCTTCCTTATTGGTGACACTGTCTTCCTCGCCCTCTTCTGCTTCTCCACGGATAATTAACCTTGGATGATTGGAGTGGGAACCTGCTTCATTCCTTATGGCAGCCGCTGCAGCCCTATTTTCTGAAGGTGAGGCATAACCATCATGAAGAGTGATTGTAGCATGTTTTAGGCATGGGAGGTGGCCAATGCCTAAGTAGAACCCATAGGCTTTTGCCCATGAAACTACGAAAGGCAGGTCAAGCTTCTCAAGCTTTGGCAGTGCCCCTTGCTCAAACAGCAGGTTTGCTGCACCTCCCCTGTCAATGCAGAGTTCCTTCAAACATGAGAATCCGTAGCCTCTGATGGTAACTCTTTCTTTCTGGTCAGTTTTGAAAGTTAGCAGCAGAGAAATTAATGCAGGCATCTCTCCAAGTCTGGCCAGATCCTCCTCCGTTGCCTTCACTAAATTAATGTCTAGGTAGGCAAGACTGGTGAGTGCTGGTGCAATCCACTTTGGCATCTTTCGTAAATAGTAGCTGGTGGTCATCCGAAATCTCTGGAGGCAAGAAGGCAGAGGGGACCAAGAATCTAAAAACTGGAGGGGTGTTGAATCACGAGAACATATCCATAAGGACTGGAGTTTGCAGCTGCCAAGCTTGCATAGTGAGGAGAGTAACATCTCTTCATGCCTCCTATATTCCTCGGATCCTTTACCGTCCAGCTGTAGTAGATGCAGTGCATTCAAATTGGTCAGGTTCCCAAGCTCTGCCACCGCACTTAATAAACTCCTGGTAATATTGAAGCCTGTGATAACCCTCAGAATACTCATATTTCCAATCCCATCTGGTATCTTTGTAAGGCCATAAGAACGAAATCTTCCAACGAGTAGATATTGTAGTTTAGTGAGCTGAACAATTTTGGATGGCAACTCTTCTAAATAATTATCTCTAAGATCTAGCGTCTCCAGATCATAAAGCCTCACAATTCCTGAGGGGATCTCTGATATATTAGTTCCTCTAAGGCTCAAGTACTTTAGCTGGAATAGTTTATCTATACCGCTCATATCATACACATGCAGTCTCTCACAACCTTCAAAATCCAGCACACGCAAGGTTCCAAACTTAACAAGGCTAGGCAAGTGTTTGATCCAACTTGATGGTATTACTGTCAGAGATCGAACATGGCTCAGATCTTGATTTTCCAATACAGACCCAAGCTCCTGATCAATGTGTTGGACTGATAGTCGGCGAATAGAACCATCTTGATTTACCAAATCAGTTTGCCCGTGGGCTACCACACTGACAAAATTATCTTCAATTGATTTTGAAATAATGAGCTCAAGCATCATGTCATGGACTTGACAGGCACGGGCCTTACCATCATAGCCAACGCCCACTGGTTGGATCATGCTTCTATTGATTAGTTCATAGAAGTTGTTCTCGGCGACCTCTTGTTTGCTCAGTCCACGCTCTTCAGAGATAAAGCCTTCTGCTATCCATCGTCTCACCAATCTCTCTCTCTTAATCACATAGTCCTCAGGAAATATACTTAGATATAATAAACAGGTCTTCAGATTAGGTGGAAGATCGTTGTAGCTAAGGCATAAGATGCTATTCATACCCTCCAAGCTTCTATTCTTACCCATTGCAGAACCAATTGACCTTCTGACCTTCTCCCACTCGTATTTGGACTTTTGTTTGTTTGCCAGTAAACTTGAAATGCTGATGATTGCCAGTGGTAGGCCTCCACATTTTTTCAGTATTTCTTCCCGAAACCTGTTTTAGCATATCTGGGCAACAGTCCTCAGATCCAAATGTTCTCTTGAAAAACAATTTTTTGAGTGAACATCACTTAGACCTTCCATTTCATACATGCGGTCATTATCACCAAGACAACATGACCTTGCTACATCACCGATGCGTGTAGTTGCTATAATTCTGCTAGAAAAGTTATTCTCCGGGAAAGCATATTTAATAGCATCCCATGCTGGTATAGACCATATATCATCAATAACAATGAGGTACCTGATTGAAATAATAAATATTGTTAACCAAATAAGGAAAGGAATTTAAGTAGAAATAAAATACAGAGATGCCATAAACAGATCAATAGGAAAACAATAAATAGACCATGACAATAACGCAATAAACAGATCAATTATGGAAAGTGTTTTTGCACGATGTGTTCGCCGTGTAAGCACGGCATTTCTTGCCCTTTGATAACTAATAACTAGACTTGAAGCCTAGCTAAATGCTTGTATAGTTATTAAAATTGACAGAACCAAAAAAAACTTTGCGGACTGATTATGTAGCCATTCTCACATGAAAATATTATGCAACTTGTCATCATAAAATTTTCTATTAATACATGCATGTCATTACATCTACATATACACAGTATACACGCTACATGGGATCTTGCCGATCGCGCCGGTGTACTGTTTAGGCAAGCATTGCCATAGTTGGGATGTCTTAAAAGTTAATGAAATTGATAGCAAGAATCTTACAAAAATGGGTTTGCACGTCAATGTCTGCGACATTCCTTCTATGGATGCTCTATTAATATACCAAAATTAAAGGAAATTAGAAAAAAAATTCTAAAATGCCAAAACCAGTTTTGTTAGGTTAATGATGTTTAGATTATAGATAAAAAATTAAATTGCATGTTATTTAACATGTGTGTGGCTGAAAAACACAAAATCTACATGATGTAATATTTATTTGAAATGTTTTATATATACATCCAAAAATCATGAACATTTTAGAGTACATCACATCTACAACTAGTTTTTTTTTTTTTTTTTTTTTGTGGTAATTGAATACACGAGCTAATGTGGCAGTCCAAAAAATGCAGCTGTCTTGTTTAATACATCAAAAAAGGTAAAATTGTTAGAACTGAAAATTTTGATTTCTCTACAATGTATGACTAGTAGTACACTATTTAGGCAAAATAAAACATAAGTATTGTATTAGGAAATATTATAAATACGTCAGTCTATTACACAAAATAGCTCCCCTTAGACAACTATTATATATGTATCTCATATTTACAACATCTGTGGTATATTTTTGCAGATTATGAAAAAGTAATAAAAATAATAAATCCTCCTTTTCTAGAAAAAAAAAAGAGCCGGAAATTACCTCTTATCTTGTAACAATTCTCTAAGCTTTCCAATAATTTTCTTTTCATCCCAAGTGTCGATATCTTCTATAAAATCTTTCTTGCAAGGCACTTGAGAGAACACATCCTTCATAATTTGTTTCACATTTGGCTTTTGCGAAACTGAGACAAAAGCATGACAATGAAAATGCCCTTGGATCTTGTGGCAGACCTCCTTCGCCAATGTTGTCTTTCCCAGCCCACCGAACCCAACAATAGACAGCACCCTGCGATGCTTGAACGAACTATTTTCTTCCATCATCCAATTGATAAGATCATCTCTTGGACCATCAATACCCACAAGGTGTGTCTCCTCTACAAAAAGAGCTGACAACCGGGGATCCACTGCTGAATGCTCGGAGGTGCTACAAGTAGCATCATCGAGCTTGTAACTATTCTTGAGATCTTTCACCTCCTTGACACGAATCTTCAGGTCGTCAATTTGGCTGGCAATTCCACGGCGTGACCCAAGCGTCTTGAGACCGCGAACAGTCTTGCGGAAGAACTCCTTGAAGCTACTCTGACTCTGGTGGCCGGCATCACCGAGCTGGTGGATGAACTTGTCGATGACATCCTCAGTGTCATAGGCAAGCTCCTCACCAGCGATATCCACGCTTTCCCCTGGACATCGGGATCTTGCAGCATTGTGTACTTCTGGACCGCTGCTTGCATGCTTTTCAGCTCAGATTTGAGCGAGCGAATCTCACGGCGGACGCCTTTGAGACGACCACACTCATTGGCGAGCAGAGCCGTGAGCTTCCCCAGCAGGGGACCCAACACGCCATGGGAAGCGCTCACCACCTCCATCGACCTCTCTATGCCTTCTCCCTGCAACCCATGTTTGGTAATGGTGTCGCACTGCCGCTTGGAGTAGACCGAAGTCCAAGATTCTCTGTCTCGTCTGTGTTTTGCAGGCTTGATTAAGTGTAGAGAAGGTGACTAGTGGCCAACTGGCCATGTTCGGGTACCGGCACTTGGTAATAAAGAACGGGTATCGCTCACGATCTGTCAGTTTTTTTTTAGGAAACCGCTCACGATTTCAGACATTGTTTTGAAAAAGTAGTACCAGCTTCACTCAAACTAGTTGGTGAACTACTGAGGTGGCGCTGTAAGCCTGTAACCAAAGATGCTCGAATCGAGTCAGCTGAGCATGGGCCCCAATGCACATGCAACGCAATTATAGATATATAATAAATCGCGAATTCACTGTACCTTTGTTCGACATTTTTCTCGTAGTGCTCATCCAGGCTCGAGCTTTTGAGGTAGAACATGTGCACATATTTATAACTAATCATTCTTTTCGCGCGTAAGTCGCCACAACGGCTACGAGCCAGCTCATATAAATATTTTAAAAATTATGTGAGTGTTATGTAGAGGTATTTATATTACAAGATATATGTGCTTAGGGCATGTACAACCCACAGACGGGACTTGTCTCTAAGCACCTCGAATCTATCATACAGACAGGTATATAGTCAGGCCATACAACCCACAAACAGTGATCCGTCTCTAAACCGTTTAATGCTCTGTATGTAGCTAAGATCAACTATAAATAAAATTTTGTATATCATTGTGTGGCTATTCAAAAGAAAATATACCAAGAATAATAGTTTGAGGAAACAGCTAGCGATGCAACAGTGCAGCTACATAGTATTGAATGTATGATGCCAATTATCCAAGAGCAGTTGAAATGTACGAAATTTGGCCTCCCAGGTTCCAACCAACTACACACATGACAGATTGATCCTATGAGCTTAGATTTTCCACCAACAGAGTTAGTCTGAAGTCTGAATACTCATGTACACAGAGAAATTTAGTCTGAACATCCAGCTTCGTATACAACTCTACTTTGTATTTTGAGCAGGTTGCTCTTCCAATTTGTCACATAAACACAAAAGGATCACAGTGCAGACTATACAACAAGACTGGAGATTCAGAACGCATGGCTCAACTTTTTTTTCATGTTAAACATTTTCCTGTATTTGTCAGAACCTGAAAGCATATCAAATTACTCTGAATTACAAGTAATCAAACATGCATGCATCCTTCCGCATCAAATGCTCATGGTAGTTGCTAAGGCTCGGAGCTGCAAGTTGTATAAGCATGAAAAGGGCGAGCATAATATCTTGCACTGCTTAACAGTCGAACACTGAGAACACAGCGGACGGCGTATCCTCACCTTCTCGACCCCGGAGGGAGGGTCAGGGACTTGGACCTGGAGCCGCTCGTCCCGTCCCGTCTCTACGTCCTCGTCCTCTCCGCCGAGCCGAATCATGACAAGGGTGCGGGCCTCAGGTCGCCCCTCCGCCGAGCCACGCGCATCATCTACCGAGGAGGCGACGGGGCGGCGGCGCATCTGCAACTACGGTGAAGGTGGATTCTGATTTCTGGCGCGAAACGTCAACCTGCGCGCGCCCAAAACTAAATCCGTGCGTGGCCGCGTGGGATCCGTCCTTGCCGTCGAGATGAGAAGACGAGCCTGTACAGCGCGGCTTCAGGCGGCGCTTCGACCTCGGAGAACGGGACCTTGCCGTCGTCTCGCGAAAGGACGGGGCCACCGTCTGCAAGCCAAACCGGGGTGTTTTTAGAACGTAGAGACGGGATGAGACGACGCGCTGTACATGCCCTTAGGATAGCTTCAACAATCGACTTTAAAGTTAGCTCTAGGTAATTTTTCATATTTTTAATAGAAGAGAGAAAAGTTAGCTCTTGATTAAGAGCTTCCATACATTTAAAAATTACGTGAGAGTCATTTAGGGCTATCTTTGTTACAAGCTATGTGATAAAGTTAACATTATTGATAAAGGTTAGAGCTACTAACTATCTCTTACTATTGCGGGTGCACTTAAAAGAATAGTACAACCCGATTTATTTGTCCATGAATGTACATCAATAAAGGTGATTATCTATCTTTTACGACTAAGAAATATCAGAAGGACTCGTCAACCGAAACTGAATTGAATGAGAATTTTTTTTTTTAGATAAAGGGATTTTATTTTCACTACGCAAATGAAAAAAAGGTCCCACCTCTACATCAAAGGATGTATGTGACCAAAATTATTACAAATGATACTTTGGGGAAGACTCCATCACCCCGCAAAGTAAGCACACCCCAAAGCCAGGCAAAATGGCTAAGATAAAGCAAAAAGTTTCTCATAATAACCTATTGCTAAACCTCCAGCCATGCGTGGCGAAAATTTCAATTGTTACAGTTTCCAAAAGAAAGCTTGCATTTCGCAAAAAAGCTCCGTCCGTCGTCCTTTTGGAAGAGCGACCACTGCCTGGTCCAAGTATGTACCTTGTAAATGGCCTGCATTATAGAACACATCTCTGTTTTATCAAAAACCACATCATTTCGAACTAACCATATGGCCCAACACATGGCGCCTGCTCCCACAAGCACTAGATAGGCATTATGTGTCGATAAATTATGTAGCCAAGTACTAAACATATGGTCAGCACTTAGCGGTGGTTTTAGACCGAAAGTTATCTCTATTAGACGCCAGACAAACTTAGCAAGCACACAATCAAAGAAAAGATGTTGTATAATCTCTAGACCATTACAGAAACAACACTTCTCATTTCCATGCCAATTTCTTTTAACTAAGTTGTCTTTGGTGAGCGTAACTCCTATGTACAGAAACCAAAGGAAAACCTTTACCTTTAAAGGAATTCTAATTTTCCATAGGAATCTGTTATGAGGCATGATGTCTTCATTTATCATTGCATTGTACATGGATCTAACAGAAAATTTTCCACTTGTATTTAGAGACCATCTAAAAGTATCAGGTTGGTCATTTAAATGTAGATCCATAACTCGTATCACTAAATTGTTCCAATCATTTAGATTTTGGTCTACAAGAGATCTCCGAAAGGAGATATTTAGAGGCACAGTGCTTAATATATCAAATATTGTAGCATTCTTTCTCCTAACAATATTGTACAAGTTAGGATATTGTTCTCTTAAAGTGGATGAGCCTAACCAAGTATCCTGTCAGAATCGAATTTGCATGCCATTTTCTAATCTGAAATTCCCAAAAGATAGGAATTGACTTTTGACATTCATTAATCCTCTCCAGAATTGGGAGTCACCTGGCCGTTTATCCACTTGAGTAATTGATTTAGTACTAAGATATTTATTTCTAAGCAACTGTTGCCAGGTTCCATCCTCATTACTGAATTTGTACAACCACTTGCTGAGCAGACATTTATTCTGGATTTCTAAATCAAGAATACCCAACCCCTTTGATCCTTAGGTCTACAAATGATACTCCATTTTATTAGCCGGTATTTCTTTTTATGATCATCCCCTTGCCAGAAAAAAATCTTGATCTATAAAAGTTCAGTTTGTGAAGAATGCCTTTAGGTATTTCAAAAAGGACAACATAAAAATAGCCAAGCTAGATAACACAGAGTTTATTAAAACCAGACAACCACCATATGAAAGAAGCTTGCCTTTCCAACAACTATGCCTCTTTTCAAATTTATCTTCTATTATCTTCCAGTCAGCATTGCTAATCCTATTATGATGCATTGGAATACCAAGATAACGGAAAGGATACTTCCCCGCTCGACAACCAAAAAGTTGTGTGTATTGAATAACTCATTGTTTTGCTTCCCCATAGCAGAATAACTCATTCTTATGGAAATTAATTTTCAAACCAGTCATTTTTTAAAAAGACAGAGTAAAAGTTTCATGTTTTTTGCTTGTTCGAAATCATGTTCCATAAAAAGTATAGTGTCATCTGCATATTGCAAAATAGAGAGACCTCCATCAACTAGGTGTGGTACTAAACCGGTTATGTGTCCTTCTTCTTTTTTTCTTGATATTAGTACAGTTAACATATCAGCTACAAGATTAAAAAGAAGTGGAGATAGGGGATCTCCCTGCCGTAGTCCCTTCTTAGTCTGGAAGTAGCTGCCCACGTCGTCATTCACTTTTATACCCACACTTCCTTTACTTACGAACTGGTTTATCCATTGGCACCACTTTTCAGAGAAACCTTTCATCCTTAGTGTTTGCTGGAGGAAGGTCCAATTTACTTTGTCATAAGCCTTTTAAAGTCTAGCTTTAATATGACACCATTCATTTTGTTTTTGAATCGAATGAGAATTGACAGGTCTCTTAGGTCAGTTCTGAAATCTGATGGGAAGCGGTTGGCGTTGTAGCCTGTGGCTGTGGCTACGCTGCTGCTTGGCGAGCGGCCATTTCCGCTATGCGTTTCGTGCCTGCGGACGGATCACGGCGGCTACCCTTCACCGTTGCGACCTTGCGGTGGTGTGTAGCTTGGCTGACGTGCCTGTCAGGCCGTTTGTACATAATGTACCTATCGTCACACGGATACTGGTCAGGCCAAGCGGGCAGTAACACCAACACATGGTGGGCCTTGTCACGTGGCAGCACAGGGAAGACCTTGAGGGCAGCTGCAACGCGGCAACACGTATCATTGGCCCTAAAAAAAAATATTGTTCCGCCTAGGAGGGCTACTACTAGAGCTAGTATTTCTCCAATCCAAAGCGAGCTTTCATCTTCTTTCCTCTCATCGTTTTGGTCCCCACCTTTATTCTTGAAACCAGTTCCCCTCTCTCCGGTGGTCCCAATCGGTACGCCTCATGGCCACAACGCCTATTGCGAGCCGCTCCATTCATTTGGCTTGCCCTTTACTCCCTCCGGGCTGGTATTAGATGTCGTTTAGGACAGCGGATACGGTCTCCAAAACACAACTTTGACCTCTTGTTATTATAAAAATATTTATAGAAATGTGATATATGTATACTTTTATCAAAGTATTTTTTAAGACAAATCTATTCATATAATTTTCATATTTACAAACTCAACAACTTAAAAGTTATTGATGATTTGTATTCCCAATGTTTGACCAAAACCTTGTCCAAAACGACTTCTAATACCGAACCGGGGAGTATGTCAGATGAAGCCGTAGACTCTTCTGCAGGAGCCTCTGCTGCTCTGCGAGGCTACAAGTTGTTATGATCTGGAGGTCCGCAGCCGAAGTGGAGCCTAGGGCAGTTCGACGTGCTGGAGCGTTGGGGAGGCCCCGACATGACAGCAGAGAAGAGACATTTCGACTGGCATGGGCCCGTTTGTCACTGTCACTATAAAACGAGCTTTGAGCCGTAGATCAATCGAAAGCCTAGCGCTACGTGGGTGAGGCCCAATCCCTGCAATGGGCCGCATTGCACAGTAGCACAAAGGAGTACAGCTTCAACCTATGGATGAGCTCAATGTGCTTTTAACCATTCAGGGATCCAACCGGTGGGTGGTTGTCAAACAGAAACATCACTGCTCGATATAGGTTCTGATTTACAGTATTTTGTAAGTAGAAGATTCAACACTTTGGTGGCCGACATGCAAGTCATCCTTCAGAAACATCCCCTCGTCTCCTTCAGTCGTACTACCTTCTGTGAGAAAATAATACCTACTACATGGAATGAGCTGTTAGAAATCACGTTCTTTCGCACATATGTAACACACAAGTAAGAACACAGATGAAGTGTTGGAGAGGAAGAGGGACTGCTGTATCTTTATTGATTTCTGATATATATACAACTGAGTAACAGGGCTCATATATATAGAGCAAGGAGCATAAGATTCCTCTCTTGCTACAGTATTGCTACAGTATATGACAGCTTGAATTCGTCCTCATCTCCATTTAATTGGCCACCAGACCAAGTCAGTGTTCACGTGTCTTTCTGACTTGGTTTTACAACACTCCCCCTTGGCCAATTATATGCGATGTATATGCCTCGTTAAAAACTCCGCCCAAAAACCCAGTGGGAAAAAAGGGTAGGAGAAAAGAGTACATAACATGCATTCCACTTATATTGCACTTGTTCCCTCGTTAAAAACCTTGCATAAGAAACCCAGTGGGAAAAACTCATTAAGGGAAAAAGAGTACAACAATTTGGTCTTTAGGATCAGATCTTCAGGATCAACCGATTATCTGGACCAGTTCATGCATATTGAGTCTTCAGGACCTTTAGTCTTTACGATTGACTTATGATCTTCAGGATCATAATTATGGGCTATCACGTCAGGGGTTGTCTCCCCCTGAACCTTGCAACCTTCTCCCCGCTCTTCTGGAGCTCATAGGGTAAGGGAAATGTGAGTAATACACTTTTGTGAGATTGTTTATCTCATAGCCCTTATGCATTTGTGCAACACAAGCAACGTTATCTCAAAAGATACTAACAGGGGAATTGATAATACACCACATGACTTCCGGATGTGGTAAATCATTTATCACAACTAAGCACATTCTCATGTGACTATTCTCTTTGAGTAGTTGGTTTATTAATCCAACCATGGTCTATCTCATAGACCGCTGGGAAATGACTCTAACACCATAAAGAAGCATAAGCACCCATTCTAGGAACTAGCATCGTGCATGTCAAACATGCAACTATTTCCCTCCATGATTGGAATTTGGTTCTTCGAGAACCATAGACCAAGGTTTTGGGTATCTTGTGGATACGTGAGGGTAGTTTGAGCGCTAGCCCAAAATCTTCTGGTTGGGTAGCATTGTACTTTATCATCTGCAACAACGGAACTAGGTACAATAATGATCATTTAGGAAACTTTAAGTTCCAACACTCCCTCATTATCCTTGGGTCCAAATGGGACTTTCTCCATTTCAGGGATTAACCCAAACATGGGAAATTCAAAGACGGTGCATAATCCCTCCTTCAGGGAGGTGCTCGAGCTGCTGGCTCAAGCGGGACATGGTCTCAACGAAGTCCTCTATCTCAAAATAATTCTTAGCCAAGTCATTGCTTCCTCGATGTCCTTTGAGGTGCCAATGACATAATTCAAGATGATGCGAAAATCCTTCGAGAATTTCGTATAGGAACAATCAACATTGCCCGTGTAACCCTCTTCAGGAGGAAGTTATTTTAAATGGTGGAGCTACATCCTGTCGGATTGCTTCAACCCATTCAACGACCACCACAGGGTCTAGGGATCTTGAGTCCTTCAAGGTCTCTCGTATAGACTTCCGAATCAGTGACCCATACAATTATGCGGTCATAATATCCATCAACTGTATTTTAGATTCAAGTTATTAGCTGCCCCAAATATAAGTATTAGAACGTCTTTGCCACTCATAACAGGAGTATATTTCATCTTAATTGATGACGGGTCTCTGCGAGAACCCATATGCCACTAGCCTCGCTTTGTGCCAAATTTATTCCTCTTCTGGAGGAGACCAATTTACATCCTTCAGGGATGACCTTTGGAGGTTGGGTCTCCAAACCCAATAACCTCTCTTTCATAAAGCGAGCACTACTCTGCCTTGATTGCTGCTACTCTTTTGTCCCAATCTGAGTGCTTCTGGCACTTTGCCAAGGACTTTTATTATGGATCCAAATCAATATCGAGCTAGCAATTCTTATGGCAGGATGTGTGCCGACAATGGTGGTCTTTCAATCATGCAAATCTCCCGATTCCACATTTTAGTGGCGATCACCCCGTGATCATCCTCTAGCTCATCATGATTTCCCATAACGATTGAGCGAGGGCGTTCCAATCTTCCAATGCGATAATATGCGCGCGTGATGCATTGGGATTTCCATCTCGTGGATGGCGTCCTTCAGGGGACCTCAACTTCAGGTTGAGTTGCCGCCGAGGGCATTCTTAACCGGGTTAATCTTCTTCAATTGAATCCTTAAGTGATGCAAGTGGCACGGGGACTTGTCTAAGTGGACGTCTCCACAAAACCTTGTCCCGAGCACCCGGAGGTCTCCCCCTCAACCTAGGATCGGAGGAAACAATAGAGCTAGTAACCATCTGGGGTACCTATGCTCTCTCCAAGACGTTTACTCCAAGTAAACATGACATTGTCACTTTTATGATCAATGAAGGTAATCGGCGGCTCATTTGCAAGACTTGCAAATGCTAATCATCCGAACTTCGGTTCGGATTACTAGTGCGTGAGTTTGGGGAATGCAACTTGCACTCCATGCAATTTCCCTACATTCCTCTAGATGCCTATCTCCCTAATCTTTGGGAAAATGCATTCGACAAGTATTGAGCCTTATGAAGATCCCAATCATAGGCTCTCAATATTTAATTAGGGACATCCTCCCACTTCGGTGGGTTTTTCTAATATACGGCGAGGTGACATGATCGGCACATGTACCGCATAAATTAATATACGCAGATGGGAAATACTTAGTCCTTTTTCCACGCACTAGGTGTAAGGGGGTATTGTTTTCTTATGCGGTTGTCTTGAGTTGGTTAGTATTACAACTTGCAATACTATGTAGCCTCAACTTCGGTTGATGAGGGCTATGTTTTACGCAACAACAACCATATAATCTACTTGATATTCTTGATCAAAGATTTAGCTAGACCATTTTGTATGCAGACATGTGGTACTAAATGCTCTACCTTGATGCCAATCATTAGCTTTCAACCTGACTTCACCAGTAATATCTGATTATCGGGGAAATGAAGCTTGGAGGAAACATTGTTTCCAAAGTGGACAACAGTCCACCTAGCTCCATTAGGTAGAGGCATCACCAAGTACCATCAAAATCTAACCAGCCCAACGAAATTTGAACATGTCCACAAGTGACTTATCCCTAAGCTTCGGGAGGGATGGTCTAGTTACGAGCTTTCCCTTTGCAAATGCAATGCGTTTTGAATCTTCGAGTTTTTGGGAAGCTCTCAATATCATGGGTTTGCGTAATTGTCGATTATCATTGTCAACATTCGAACTCAAGGAGATCCAGTCAATCATGCCAATGACTCTCGGATCTTAATGATGGATTTTGTCACAACATATTATTTGGTGGGCTTTATGCACATATAGTGCAAACCTAGTGGCAAATCGAAAAGAGTTTTCCACCACTTGATTCGACATCCATGAGCAAATATTTCGTATCTTGCTCAAACTTGGTGTGGAAACCATCCACGTGGATATCTTTATAGCACATGGGGTACGCTTCGCATTATGAATGCAAAGATCTAAGTACCCACAGGGAGAACTAGGGTGACACTTCTAGTGCCCACTAGAACATTGCTTCCGACAATAACCATATTGTTCTTAGTTTTCATGGAAATATCTAATCTCCCCAAAACTATATTAGTGGTGCTATTGTCAACGGGACATATTTCATTTCTAGCCACAAAAGTGCCACCGAATAATTTTCTGCCAAATAAATTTTCATTCTAGGAAACGTTATAAGGTTTGAGACCTTATAGAACATCATTGCTCTTCGGGAGCATTAATCACGACCATAATACTCGATGGTATGACATGCATGTAACATTTCATTGTATTCGGTAGGGGAATACTTTAGGTCCCCATAAAGTCAGAGTTTTAATCAATAAGGTCATCCACTATCGACATCAATAACCTTGTTATCGTGCCTTCATGAGCTACAGGCTCGATGATAGAGTGGGACTCATGCTCACTTTCCTTGTTCTTCTTCCGAAGAATATTGGTAGAGCTTTGCTAGGTGTCTCAAGGTACGACAATTGGTGAACCAATGTAATTGTACCATCACATCCGCTGCGGGGATCCCGCTCATTAGATGTTTCACCCGACCTTTTTGGTTTTGCCTCTACCATGGGTCTTTCCATCTCGCGGCGTCGAGTGTGACCCCGACATTGGTAGCCCAAGTTGAGGTAGTCGTTGCCATATAGGCTAGCTCGGTAAACTCTCTTTCGATTTTTGGCATGTCATACGACAATAGTATTTACTTCGGTAAATACAATGCGTAAAATTACGAGTCGGTCATGCATAATCTTCGGGATTATGGAACCATACATAATCTTTGAGATTACTTTGTTTCCTAGATATATATGTAATCTTCGATTACTACACAATTTATATCAAATATAAAATTGCATAAATAAATCAACATGATTTAAGTAAATGCAAGAAATAAATTGCAAGAAGTAAATTGTGGTAAATATAAATTGCAATAATGTAAAACCCGCAATATAATAAATATTTTGCCGAGCATGTATGGCTTCAGTCATAATCACCCTTAGCGGAATTTATGCCACGCAATGGCATGATCTAGTGAATAATTGGAGGTTCACTATCCACTATATACGGGCTTCAAGCCTTATGTGCATGACTCCACAATCATAGGTGCACCGATCAAATGATTTATACCAATATCATGTGAGGCTTCGGGCCTTCTTTACATAGTGACTTCGAGTCTCTTTGCAACATGATTTAGTGCACATGGGTCAAGCAAAGATTGCTTCCCGCAAAAATATATAGCATTGCCATTTGTAATCTTCGAGGATTACATCGCCACCTTTCGCATGATTATAAATTTGCGAATAAATAATTTGTTGAAAGTAATGCGAGAAAATAAACTGCAATGATATGCGGGAATTAAATACCGAAAAATAAGTTACAAGAAATAAATCAAGGGATTTAAATATCGAAAATAAGTTTCGATAAATAAATTCACGGAATTTAAATACCGAATTTAAATTGCTACGATTAAGCAAGGTAATTATGCAAGTAAAATAAAATGGCAAAATAATTGCCATGGTGGCTTCAGGCCACAAAGAGGCCCATTCTCGGGGTCTCGGGCTCTCGAACAAGCCCATCGGGGTCCTGTTCGTTTACGGTCGTCCATCAAGATCGACGGCTCGGATCCGCCAAGATTTGCATATATAGGAAGGGTTAAACCCTAACCTAACCCTTTTCCTTTTTCTTTTTCCCATTACGCCCCTTATCCTTTTCTCTCCTTATCCTCATCTCTTCCGGGACAAGCCTCGGAGAGAGAGAGTGAGGGGAGCACGGGAGGCGGCGGCGGCCGCCCCTGCCCCACGCCCGTGTGGGCAGCGACGCGCGTCGGGGAGATGGGCCACCCGCGCAGCGCGCCTCTCTCAAGGACGCCGGCGCTGGACGCCGGACCGCCGGGAGCGCCGGCCGCCGGGTGCCGGGCGCCGCCCAGCTCTGCCGGGAGCCGAGCCGCCGGGATGCCGGCCATGCCCGTGTCGTGGAGCCCGGCCGGGGGCCGCGCGTCGGGGCTCTGTTGTAATGTAAACCTTCCAAATTACAGGGCCCACATGTACTAATTATCGGTTCAACAACCTTTAATAATCACATATGTTCACCTATAACCCGAAAAGCACTATTAACTATTCCAACCGGGATCCGTTACGAGGTCATTGCGATATTACAACAAGTTTTCATACATAATCGAGTAAAAACAAATGGAAGATTTATATTACAATACTTTTACAATCATTTATTTGAGATAAGTTTTTACAATATAAAAAGTAGGAGTAGCGGAGAGTTTATTACACAAAAGATACTACTAGACCCCCCCCTCGGGTCTCACCTCTCACTCATCATCACTTTCTTCCCGACGAATCGTCATGCGGCCGCGGCCCGGTGCAAACATGACTCCCGGATCCCGCAACGAGGGGTCAACAAAAACCCCGAGTGCGGAGTACTCAACAAGACTTACCCGACTAAAGAAAATAGGAGGAGACTCGGGAATCTTTGGTCTAATAGGATTCAAGGTAAGGCTTAGCAAGAATCAAGGACTCCTTTTGGCGTAAAAGCTTACTAGAAATGAATCCTTATTTTCAATGTTTTAAGCTCAATTTAGTTTTTCACCTATTCTAGGTGATCTTGCACTATAGCAAACACTTGTAGAAGTTTCATCACTTATTCCATCTCTTTTCTTTGTTCCATAATTAAACTACGATGTAAGTGGGAAACCAAGTCTCCATATCCAGAAGCACGGCGATTTCGAAATCGATTAACCCACCGGGAGTTCTTTCCACCACGACATATGTAGCACTTAAGCTTGCATATATCAACCCTTTCCCGGATACTCAAAACGGAACCGCGTCCCACGCCACCCGAGAATACCGTACACCTCAATCCGGGACTTTAACCCACGAGGGTAACATGTACTCCCGCCATCTCTCCACTCCCGGTCTTGGCGGTTGTATGCGTTTCCGATTTGACTCCCCCAAGATCGGGCTTACCGGAGTATGTGTCCGGAACTAGGGTCGACCGCGATGGGGTAACACCCATGACAGACGTGCCATTGGTCCAACGACCTCGGGCGCAAATTATGTTCCATAGTCTCGGTGCACATTACTTTACAACGCCGCGGTCCTTAATCGACAAGCCGGAAATACTACACCGAGACTCCATTCTCAATGCAAATTACCCGACCGGTCTCAAATTCAAAACCATATCCCAAGTATGGTTCCATAATATATCATCCTTTCTCATCAAATGCCTCTTCGGGCTATATAAAGGGACTTGTCACATTTTGACTCAAAAGTCTAACTAATATAGCGGGGCTAAGCGTTCTAGCATTTTACAAAAAAACGGCTATCAAGGTAGGTATTGAAATAACAAGGAATGGTAATGCATCAATTAGGTTGTCACTCAACTCCTATCACCTAATGCAAAGCATAAAGCAAAGGTGATATAAAGTTTTGTAAAACACAAGGAAATGTTTAAATGAACCGGGGCTTGCCTTGATCGGTGAAATAGCTTGACTCGGTCGACCAGTCACGATACTCGGAACTTGGATCAACGAGATAATCTTCTTCTACGAGACCCGATCAACGACTTCACGATCTCCTTCGCTCACTACACGAGAGAATAATGTATGCTTAACATGATGCCATGCATATAAACATGAGGTGCGAGAGTGCATGAAACGATAAACGCTTTGAGTACGTCTTTCCTTCACGATAAAGTTGCTACCCAACAAAACCAACTTGTTGAACTACTCTACGAGATATCATCACCATTGCCTAAGGTGTTCTCAAGGACCACTTGATAACGACATGGTTTAGGTTCACAAAACAATCCAAAATTCACCCAAAACCCTAAGTTATAAAGCGCTAAACAAATTGTTTAACACATAAAATAATAGGGCATGAAATAATAAAAATTTTAACTTTCTCAAAACAAGCTCAAAATTTTTGTACAGGTAGATCATGTCATAAAACAGTACCAAAATAATTTTCATGATTTTTGGAAAAATAAAATAATTATTAAAAATCAAGGAATATGCATTTTTCAATTAAAATTTGTATTTTTAAATCATGCCAAAAGTATTCAAAATTCAAGTTTCAAATTTTTCATGGATAGACATACTTATGGGAAGGCTACACAAAAATTTTTAGAATTTTTGAGCTAGTATTTGAATTTATACAAAATTTGGAAAAATCGACACACTATTCAAATAAAAGAAATTGAATAAAACATTTTATAAAAGAAAAGGGCTCGAGTTGAATTCGCCTGTTATTCTTTACGTGGCCCATCACTGTTCATGGCCTACTACTGTTCACTATGGGCTGGTTTTATTTTTATTTTGGCCCATAAAAAGATTTGGCCTACTCTTTTTACGTTCCCTCTACCGGGCCGGCTGCTTGCTACATGTGTTGGCCCAAAGACGTACATGTGCCAGCGTGTGCGCCACCGGGCGGCGGCGGTGTGCGCTCACCATCGCGCCCGCGCGGCGGCGCGTTCGGTGGTGTTGAGCTAAAAGGAAAACTAATTTCATAAACGTGGCGAGGGGCTCACCGCGGGTCTAGGATGAGTCTTGGTTGCGGGCGGGCAAGGCCGAGATAGGTCGGCGACGGAGCGGCCGGCGTCAATGGCGTCGGGCTTACCGTTCGGCAGCTGGGGCTTCAAGCGCAAAGCGGTCGAGCGTTCACGACCACGGCGTCCCAGCGACTCCATATGACTAGCCGGTTGAGTAAAACTCTCACCGGAGATGGTCGACGCCGGCAAGGTCAAGGCGGCGGGCGGCCGGCGGCCCGAGGAGGAAGACGGCGTCGCGGGGCGGTCATTTGGCGGGCGGGCTCACGGCTGGGGTTCGAGAGATGCGCAAGGAAGTTCGCGAAGAGGATGGGCAAGATGGTTTGGCAAGAACGGAACGACGGCGGCGTGCGACGGCGGAGGGAGAGCGGTTCCAAGGGCGGCGAGATTGGGAAAAGAGGAAAAAAAGCGGCGGCCCCGGCGTCTTATTTATAGGCATGGAGAGGTCAAGGAGGTGGCCGGAGAGGTCGCGAAGGCCTCCGGGTGGTCGGCGTCGCGGCCGCGGGTGGATCTGACGGCCGATCCTTGGCCGGCCGGTGGCGTGAGGAGAGAGGCCGGGGTACTTGTTCATCCCTAACCCTAACCGGACTTTTCAAATTACTCCCAAAATTTGAACTGAACTCAAAATTTTCCAAAAAGTAACTCCCCTTAATTTTTCAAGATCTACAACTTTCTCAACTGTAGCATTTTCAAATTCAGCCTAGAAATATGACTTTTTGAAATGAGGTCAAACTTTTGAAATTTGAATTCAAAATTACTTTTAAAATCATGTAAAAACTTGAAAAACTTTGTACATGACTTTTGTTCCTCTCAACAAGATCTACAAACTGGTTTTGGAAGTTTTCTCAAATTTTACGTAAATTTTGAAATATGGAAAAGGGGCAATTAGGGTTTTGATGAAATTCACAATTACTTTAAAATTTTGAACTAAACTTTTAAAAACTCAAAATACCAACTTTGTTCAGTTTTGAAAACTCTACAAAAAATGCTTTAATAACCATACCCAAATTTTTGATAAAATTTGAATAAAGTAAAAGGGAACAAACTAGGGTTGAGAATCGGGGTTTCCGACAAGGGGAACACTTTCCTAATCTAATCCCTCTCGCGTCTTTTCGACCGACATTGCAACCAAGCATAAAATAAACTTATTTTAGTTCAATGCAACACATGGTGGGCTAATCATGCATGCTTTGCAATGATCATGATGACATGTCGATTTTAGGGTAATTAACACCGGGGGGTGTAAATGACCCTTCCCCTAAAGAAATCTCGTCCCGAGATTTAAAGTCCTAGGGTTTAATAGCGACAAAGGAAATATGTCAAGCAAACACATCTCTATCTATTTCATAAAACAAGAAGGGGTCTTACATTTACAAGGATTAAGAAAGTAGAAATTTGGGAAAGTTTTCCTGTTAGGAAGTCTTAGATTCCCAAGTAGCTTCTTCTTCGAGTGTTGATTCCATTGGATCTTGTACCATTTGATAGTTTTGCTTCGGGTGACTCGAGCTTTACGGTCTCACGATCCGGATAGGATATTCGAGTAAGTCGGATCGGTTCTAGATTAACGTTTTTCAAGTCAACCACACGATCCGGTACTCGTAGGCATTTCTTCAAGCGGGACACATGGAAGACATCATGCACTTCTTTGGCCTTTACGGCGATCCAGTCGATAAGCAAGCGGTCCCCTGTTTTTCCAAAACTTGAAATGGACCAATGTATCGAGGTGCGGTTTACCTTTAACTCCAAAACGATTCACCCCTTTCATGGGTGACACTTTTAAATATACATAATCTCCTACTTCAAATTCCAAGAATCTACGCCTCTTATCGGCATAACTCTTTTGTCGAGATTGTGCTTCTTTTAATTTGGCTTGCACAAATCTCACTTTTTCTTCGGCTTCTTTTACTAGGTCTACTCCGAGAACCATCTTTCTCCGTGTTCGACCAATGCGGTGGGGTTCTACATCTGCGACCATACGAGCTTCAAAACGGTGCCATTTGAATACTTTCTTGATAACTATTATTATAGGCAAACTACGCTAATGGTAAACATTCATCCCACTTTTCCGAATAATTGAGAATATATGCTCTCGGCATATCTTCCAAAATCTGATTCACTCTTTCTGTCTGCATCACTGCCCGTCACGGGGATGATAACCCGAACTATGATTTAGTTTGGTACCAAGTGACTTTTGCATTTGTTTCCAGAATTTGGACATAAACAAAGCACCTCTATCTGTGACAATATGCTTAGGGGCTCCATGTAGACGAAAATCCGTTGGACATATAACTTGGCATAACCTATTGCATCATACTTATCATGCATTGGTAGGAAATGTGCTATCTTGGTAAGTCGATCAACTATAACCCGGATAGAATTAAACCCTTTTGATGTTCGGGGTAATCCAACAATAAAATCCATACTGATTTCTTCCCACTTCCAAGAAGGGATGGGCAAAGGATGCAATTGCCTGCGGCTTTCATGTGCACGGCTTTTACTTTCGTGACAAGTGTCACACTTTCGGCTACATATCGGGCAATCTCAATCTTCATTTTTGTCCACCAAAACCTCTCGTTTCAAATCCCGATACATCTTGGTACTTAGGGATGAATGGAATATCCGGTCAAATGAGCCTCATCCGGGATGTGTTGGCGTAACTCGGGATTCTTTGGTACCACCAAACGATCTTTAAACCATAGCACATCGACTCATCAATTACGAAGCAAGTGGGTTTTCCACTTCTAACTTTTCTTTAATATGTGCTATGCCTTTACCGATCTTACGAGCATCAATAATCTGATTCTTGATAGTTGATTCTCTTTGTGGCATTGGTTACCATACCATGCTCAACAATTCCTATATTCGGTTTCTCTAATTCTTGACATAAAGTTCTATCCTTTATGTTGGCTATAAGACAATTACAATCGAGGATTCCGACTGAGTGCATCGGCAACAACATTTGCCTTTCCCGGATGGTAATGCACTTCTATGTCGTAGTCCTTAATTAATTCTAGCCATCTTCTCTGGCGCATGTTCAAATCTGATTGGGTAAAGATATATTTCAGACTTTTATGGTCTGTATATACATGACAAATATTACCCAACAGATAATGACGCCAGATTTTTAGAGCATGCACCACGGCGGCTAACTCCAAATCATGGGTTGGATAATGCTCTTCATGGCGTTTTAGTTGGCGTGATGCATAGGCAATAACTTTGCCTTCTTGCATTAACACACAGCCAATACCAATACCGGATGCGTCACAAAAGACGTCAAATGGTTTCTCAATATCCCGTTGGGCTAAGATCAAGGCGTGGTTAGTGCTTTCTTCAATGTCCGAAAAGCCTCGCTCACACTTTGGTGTCCATACAAACTTGGTCTGATTCTTTAACAATTCCGTGATAGGCTTTGCTACTCTTGAAAAGTCAGGAATGAATCGACGGTAATATCCCGCCATTCCAAGAAAACTACGAACCTCATGAACAGTCTTTGGTGGTTTCCAGTTGAGGATATCTTTTACTTTGCTCGGGTCAACGGCAACTCCTTCGGATGATAGCACATGACCTAGGAATTGTACTTCTTTCAACCAGAAGGCACACTTGCTAAATTTAGCATATAAATGATGGTCTCTCAATCTTTTTAAAACTATTCTGAGATGCTCTGCATGCTCTTCTTCATTTTTGGAATAGACAAGGATATCATCAATAAACACCACCACGAACTTGTCCAATTCTGACATAAACACTGTATTCATCAAGTGCATGAAATGAGCCGGGGCATTTGTTAAACCAAAAGACATAACCAAATATTCATAAAGACCGTATCTGGTGGTAAATGCGGTCTTCGAATATCTTCGGGTTTAATCCTGATTTGATGATATCCCGATCTCAGATCAATCTTGGAAAAGACTTTTGCTCCGGCTAGTTGATCAAAGAGTAAATCAATCCGGGGCGAGAGGGTACTTGTTTTTAATCGTCACTTCATTGAGTGGGCGATAATCTATACACATCCTCAAAGTCCCCATCCTTCTTCTTCACAAAAATAAATTTGGACATCCCCAAGGTGAAGAACTTGGTCTAATAAACCCTTTTTCTAATAACCCTTGTAACGAGTTTTTCATTTCGCCAACTCTTTTGGTGCCATTCTATAAGCTCTTCGAGAGATGGGAGCAGCCCTCGGTTTCAATTCTATACTTGAATTGAACATCTCTCTCCGTGGTAATCCGGGCAAATCATCCGGAAATACATCCGGAAACTCACATACCTCTTTGGAATGTCTTTGATTTCCTTCACACAAGTTGCACAAACTTTTTCAACCGTCCTTTTTACTATTGGAAGTTGAATAAGGAGTTCGAATCTTTCTCGGGCAACTTTACCTTGACAGTTCTATTGGCGGTATCTATAATAGTACCGTATTGGTACAACTTTCAGTTCATACCAAGGATCACGTCTATATCTTGATCCCTTAGAACTATCATATTGGTGGGGAAATCATATCCACCTAGGGTTATGGGGATCTGATATACCACCTCTTTAGTACTCATACGTCCCCCGGGTGAGTGTATAATGAACTCATCTTTCATTTCCCCGATGACTATCTCATGTTTCTCCACAAATGATTTACTGATAAATGTATGCGATGCACCTGAATCAAATAATATTATCTTGCGGGGTGTCTTGCGACAGGGAACATACCCATCATAATCGGTTCCCCCGCAGGGAATGTCTTCCACATTGGTGTAGTATACTTTTCCGGTTTTCTTTTCCCCCTTTTTCCTTCTGATCTTTCTGATTATTACCCTTATTCGAGTTGTGGTGGCTGGCTTCGGAAGGGACCTCGATAACCTGGGTTATATCTTCGAGGATTGGGGCATTCTCGAGAATAATGACCGTGGTTTTCCACAGCTTATAACAAATGGGTGTATGGCTTTGTGGAGTAGAGTTGCGAATGTCGAGGGGGCATTCGGTGACGTGGGTAAGGAAGAGTCTGCAGCGGGTCGAATAAACGGCTAGCCGCTCTGGGTTGAAACGTGGGGGTGGACGGTAAGAAGGACGGAAGTGATTTACGAGGATGGTAGATCACTTTACGGCGCTTTGATTTGCCACGAGAATAACCCGGAGGAGAAATTTTTCTTTTTCTTGTCTTCCTTACGCTCGTATTCCATAAGAACACGATTCTTCTCTTCACGAGGATATGGCCATGTTTACCACATCGTGATAGGAGTCTCGTATCACGAATGTTCATCATGGCATGAAGCCTTGGATGGAGGCCTCGGATGAACCACTCCTTCTTCTTTCCATCCGAATTCACAAGTTACGTGGCATACCGTGACAGTGATTAAACTTGCCCACATACTTGAAGTACCGAGTCTTCTCCTTGCTTTAAAGCTAAGAACTCATCTAGCTTCTTGGCCATAACCCCTCTTTGGAATGAAATGAGCCTTGAAAGGCATGCTTGAATTCATCCCGGGTGATTTGGTGTCCAGCCAGGCTGCTTTCGGCTTTGAAATTATTCCACCAAGCTCCGGCGGTATTCGAAGTCAAGTTGTGCAAAGAAAGAGGGGCTTCGATGATCCGTACAAGTCATCAACTCAAACTTTTCTTCCATAGCACGAAGCCAATCATTTGCCTCTAATGGCTCATCGGCTCTACTAAAGATTGGAGGTTTTGTGCCGGTGAACTTTGGATAAGAAGTTTCATCTTCTTCATCATCATGTCGATCCTTGTGGTCACGACGATTGTTCCGACTCGAGCTACTTCTGACGACGCGAGTTTTCAGAGTAGCTTGAACCGAGCCGCAATGGCATCGGTCAGGTTTGTTGGGACCGGTGGAGGGTTTGGAAGGTCACCCCTATTCTGAGAGTTAGCACTTTGTTGTTGTGTGACATCCGTTTTCAAAACAAAACTATATAACACCCAACCCATTTATTGAACTTCAAAAGAAAAACAAACAAAAACAACACATATCACTTATTCTTAAAAAAGGAGTTCCATTCTACATCTACCCCGAGCTTATCTAAGTAGCTTACTATTAAACAAAACTATATTACATATTCTACAAAAACCTCACTCCTAGTTTAAGGGTCATTTTGGTACGGGCCATCCTGTAGAATAGTTAAGATCGATTACCCGTGCTCGGGTAGGAGGATCTAAAGGTTTAGCAAGAACGGGATTGATATTACTTAACCCAAACCACATTAAAGGGGAAGGTAAAATTAACAATTGATTTAAACATGATGCATGAATCGAACCTACGTAACGATCAAATAAAACCTTTACATTAGAAGATTTTACAAATAGGGCAATATAGAAGGCTACTCCACTTATATTTTTTTTGAAGTTAGATAAGAAAGTTTTTCAATAGAATAAGATAAGAGAATAAGCAATTTGGACCAAAGTAAGAATAAAATTAGTTTGACCCAAATCATTTTGAAGTTTTATAAAATAATGCTACAAGAACACTAGTAACGGCTGCTCGATGCGGTATATAATGAACCTTCCAAATTACAGGGGCCCACATGTACTAATTATCGGTTCAACAACCTTTAATAATCACATATGTTCACCTATAACCTGAAAAGCACTATTAACTATTCCAACCAGATCCGTTCACGAGGTCATTGCGGTATTACAACAGTTTTCATACATAATCGAGAGTAAAACAAATGGAAGATTTATATTACAATACTTTTACAATCATTTATTTGAGACAAGTTTTTACAATATAAAAAGTAGGAGTAGCGGAGAGTTTATTACACAAAAGATACTACTAGACCCTGCCCTCGGGTCTCACCTCTCACTCATCATCACTTTCTTCCCGACGAATCGTCATGCGGACGGCCGGTGCAAACATGACTCCCGGATCCCGCAATGGGGGTCAACAAACCCTGAGTACGGGAGTACTCAACAAGACTTACCCGACTAAAGAAAATAGGAGGAGACTCAGGAATGCTGGTCTAATAGGATTCAAGGTAAGGCTTAGCAAGAATCAAGGACTCCTTTTGGCAGAAAAGCTTACTAGAAATGAATCCTTATTTTCAATGTTTTAAGCTCAATTTAGTTTTTCACCTATTCTAGGTGATCTTGCACTATAGCAAACACTTGTAGAAGTTTCATCACTTATTCCATCTCTTTACTTGTTCCATAATTAAACTACGATGTAAGTGGGAAACCAAGTCTCCATATCCGAAGCACGGCGATTTCGAAATCGATTAACCCAAATTGGGAGTTCTTTCCACACGACATATGTAGCACTTAAGCTTGCATATATCAACCCTTTCCTGGATACTCAAAAGCGGAACCGCGTCCCTACGCCACCCGAGAATACCGTACACCTCCAATCCGGGACTTTAACCCACGAGGGTAACATGTACTCCCGCCATCTCTCCACTCCCAGTGCGCGGTTGTACGTTTCCGATTTGACTCCCCCAAGATCAGGCTTACCGGAGTATGTGTCCGGAACTAGGGTCGACTGCGATGGGGTAACACCCATGACAGACGTGCCATTGGTCCAACGACCTCAGGCGCAAATTGCGTTCCATAGTCTCGGTGCACATTACTTACAACGCCGCGGTCCTTAATCGACAAGCCGGAAATACTACACCGAGACTCCATTCTCAATGCAAATTACCCGACCGGGTCTCAAATTCAAAACCATATCCCAAAGATGGTTCCATAATATATCATCCTTTCTCATCAAATGCCTCTTCGGGCTATATAAAGGGACTTGTCACATTTTGACTCAAAAGTCTAACTAATATAGCAGGGCTAAGCGTTCTAGCATTTTACCAAAAACGGCTATCAAGGTAGGTATTGAAATAACAAGGAATGGTAATGCATCAATTAGGTTGTCACTCAACTCCTATCACCTAATGCAAAGCATAAAGCAAAGGTGATATAAAGTTTTGTAAAACACAAGGAAATGTTTAAATGAACCGGGGCTTGCCTTGATCGGTGAAATAGCTTGACTCGGCCGACAGTCACGATACTCGGAACTTGGATCAACGAGATAATCTTCTTCCGAGACCGATCAACGACTTCACGATCTCCTTCGTTCACTACACGAGAGAATAATGTATGCTTAACATGATGCCATGCATATAAACATGAGGTGCGAGAGTGCATGAAACGATAAACGCTTGAGTACGTCTTTCCTTCACGATAAAGTTGCAACCCAACAAAACCAACTTGTTGAACTACTCTACGAGATATCATCACCATTGCCTAAGGTGTTCTCAAGGACCACTTGATAACGACATGGTTTAGGTTCACAAAACAATCCAAAATTCACCCAAAACCCTAAGTTATAAAGCGCTAAACAAATTGTTTAACACATAAAATAATAGGGCATGAAATAATAAAAATTTTAACTTTCTCAAAACAAGCTCAAAATTTTTTGTACAGGTAGATCATGTCATAAAACAGTACCAAAATAATTTTCATAATTTTTGGAAAAATAAAATAATTATTAAAAATCAAGGAATATGCATTTTTCAATTAAAATTTGTATTTTTAAATCATGCCAAAAGTATTCAAAATTCAAGTTTCAAATTTTTCATGGATAGACATACTTATGGGAAGGCTACACAAAAATTTTTAGAATTTTTGAGCTAGTATTTGAATTTATACAAAATTTGGAAAATCGAGACACTATTCAAATAAAAGAAATTGAATAAAACATTTTATAAAAGAAAAAAGGGCTCGAGTTGAATTCGCCTTGTTATCGTGACGTGGCCCATCACTGTTCATGGCCTACTACTGTTCACTATGGGCTGGTTTTATTTTTATTTTGGCCCATAAAAAGATTTGGCCTACTACATCGTTCCTCCGGGCGGCTACCGCTTGCTCTGATGTTGGCCCAAAGACTGCATGCATGCCCGTGTGTGGCGCTCACCGGGCGGTGTGCGCTGGCGGCTCACCGCTACGGCGCGCGCCGCGTTCGGTGCCGGTGTTGAGCTAAAAGGAAAACTAATTTCATAAACGCGTGGCGGGGGCTCACCGCGGGTCTAGGATGAGTCTTGGTTGGGGCGGAGCAAGGCCGGAGATAGGTCGGCGACGGAGCGGCGGCGACGGCGGCGGCGTCGGCCACTGTTCGGGCGAGCTGGGGCTTCAATCGCAAAACGGTCGAGCCGTTCACGACCACGACGCCCGGCGACTCCATATGACTAGCTGGTTGAGTAAAACTCTCACCGGAGATGGTCGACGACGGCAAGGTCAAGGGCGGCGGCGCTCCGACCGGGCAGGCCGAGGGAAGACGGCGTCGCGGGGCGATTCCGTTGGCGAGGCGGGCTACGGCTAGGTTCCGTAGATGCGCAAGGAAGTTGTGAAGAGGATGGGCAAGATGGTTTGGCAAGAACTGAACGACGGCGGCGTGCGGCGGCGGCGGAGGGAGAAGCGGTTCCGGCGCGCGAGATTGGGAAAAGAGGAAAACGGCGGCCCCTGCGTCTTATTTATAGGCATGGAGAGGTCAAGGAGGTGGCCGGAGAGGTCGCGAAGGCCTCCAGGTGGTCGGCGTCGCGCGGCCGCCGCCGGTGGACGGCGGCGCGATCCTTGACGCCGGCGGTGGCGTGAGGAGAGAGGCCGGGTACTTGTTCATCCCTAACCCTAACTTCAGACTTTTCAAATTACTCCCAAAATTTGAACTGAACTCAAAATTTTCCAAAAAGTAACTCCCTTAATTTTTCAAGATCTACAACTTTCTCAACTGTAGCATTTTCAAATTCAGCCTAGAAATATGACTTTTTGAAATGAGGTCAAACTTTTGAAATTTGAATTCAAAATTACTTTTAAAATCATGTAAAAACTTGAAAAACTTTGTACATGACTTTTGTTCCTCTCAACAAGATCTACAAACTGGTTTTTGGAAGTTTTCTCAAATTTTACGTAAATTTTGAAATATGGAAAAGGGGGCAATTAGGGTTTTGATGAAATTCACAATTACTTTAAAATTTTGAACTAAACTTTTAAAAACTCAAAATACCAACTTTGTTCAGTTTTGAAAACTCTACAAAAAAAATGCTTTAATAACCATACCCAAATTTTTGATAAAATTTGAATAAAGTAAAAGGGAACAAACTAGGGTTGAGAATCGGGGTTTTCCGACAAGGGGAACACTTTCCTAATCTAATCCCTCTCGCGTCTTTTCGACCGACATTGCAACCAAGCATAAAATAAACTTATTTTAGTTCAATGCAACACATGGTGGGCTAATCATGCATGCTTTGCAATGATCATGATGACATGTCGATTTTTAGGGTAATTAACACCGGGGGTGTTACACTGCGTTCGCAGCGCCACCGCCAGCTACGCTGGCGCCGGGCGGCGCGCCGCGCCGAGCCAAGGCCGTGGCGGCCACGCCGAGCAGCGTCGGGGCCATGAGCCAAGCAGCCGCCCGGTCGGGCTTGGGCACTCGGGCTCGCGGGGGCGCACGCTGCCCGGCCGGGCTCGCCGAGCCGAGCCTTCAGCCGATGGGGCCACGCGGCCGGGACCGCGCGCGTCCGCCGAGCCAAGGTCGAGCGGCGGCATGGATCGGGGCTCCGTGCCGGCCCTCGGGTGGAACCGCGGGCGCCGCCGCTCGCGCGCCAGGCCGCGGCGGGCTAGGCGGAGCCCGAACGACGCCGCGTCCGAGCCGGGTCGGGCCGCACGTCGGGGGCGGGATGCCGCCGGGCCGAATCCGCCATGCCCGCTACAGACGGACACGCCGGTGCGGGGATCCGCTCACGTGGCTGCGGGACTGCGGCGGTCGCGTTTGCGGCGGCGGCAGCGGCGAAATTTGGAGCGTCCACGGTTCGATCCACTCGCCTTCGAGGCGGAGGGGACTCGATCCGCTCATCTTGAAACGGGTAATGGATTTGTGTATATGAGACCTGTTTCACGGCCGCTCGTGGCCATCGGTGGTGGTGCCACTCATCCGCGGTTTACGGATATAGGGACCCGGATCCACCGAGCCCACTCTTTCCGTGGTTTTCTCGGATGTAGGGACCATTTCCACCGCGCCCCGGGACGGTCATGGCGGTGGCGGCGGCGGCCTGTGGAGGCCTGCTCCTCCGCGGCCATGAAGTTCAGGCTATTAGAGCTGCTGCATGGTCGTCATCGAGACGACGACTTTGTTCCTTGTGCAGGTAACTTTTAGTGTCCATGCTCATCTTCAGGATGGCCGGATGTGGCACTTCAGGGCCACTTTGTGATAGTTCATGTGCTCGTGTGTGCTTGTTCATAGTGATGTTGTAATAGGAACAAGCAATGTTTGTAAGAACTGATTTCTCACCTTCTTTACCTTTCTAGCCCGGTAGAGTCTCGTGCTGATAACGTGCTAGAAATCATGTTCTTTCGCACATATGTAACACACAAGTAAGAACACAGATGAAGTGTTGGAGAGGAAGAGGGACTGCTGTATCTTTATTGATTTCTGATATATATACAACTGAGTAACGTGGCTCATATATATATAGAGCAAGGAGCATAAGATTCCTCCCTTGCTACAGTATTGCTACAGTATATGACAGCTTGAATTCGTCCTCATCTCCATTTAATTGGCCACCAGACCAAGTCAGTGTTCACGTGTCTTTCTGACTTGGTTTTACAACACGAGCGAGCCATTGTCGTCAGATGATTCTATTTCATTTTATTTATGGAAACCGAGAGACGGTTAATCCTCGTTGGGGTCGGCCGCTGAACTGCACAGTTCAGTTGTGGTCTTGCGGTTCTTTCTGTACTGGTTCTCACCTCAAGCCCAGCCCACTGTAGTCAGCCTAGCTCCGGCGTGTTTGGTACCGACATCCAAATCACTGTGTTCTATTTCTATGCCAGTTGTTGAGAGAGGAAACCTGTGAGCATCTTTTCATTGAATGTCCTTGCAAAAGATTGTTGGAATCTGTTGGGCACTTCTTTTTAGACGGAGCTATGCATCTCAGACACAGCTCAAAACTCAATCTCATCCAGTTTTCTACATGATGGTGGCAATCTCATTGAATGTGTTGGATCTGTCACCTTTGATTTATGGATCCAAAATCTATTGTAATATGCTTGACTAGGCTATTTTTTCCCTTCTCCATCTTTGTTTCCTGAATCCTGTTCTTTTGTTTCTCGTAGCTTTGTAATGTACTGTTTTCAGTTTTAATATATTTCTGTAGGGGAATCATCCTCTCCAGTTTTGTCAAAAAAAAAAAGTTCGACCAAGGTGACTGATGGCCGACTTGCTAATATCTCAGCAGGAACAGAGCAACCGGCCATGTACCAGGTTGCCGTGTTTGCGGGATTACAGGCAGCCAAATCCTACAATGCTGATTAGATGCTGTAAGTATGTATACGTAGAGCAGTTCGAGTACAGCAAACTAGCGATGGCAAAACTTGTAGCATATGGCCATATGGCACTCAATCCATGGTCCATCAAATTAAGTTACACAAAAGTATAGAGTTCAAATACACAACGAAACTTCACCTAGAGGTGAGCTTGGTTCTTAAGAGTAATGATCAATCAAACATATTCTGATACAAACACTCCCAGAAAACTGAATGGTACCATAGTCCATAGAGCAAAAAAACAACAAATTGCCACTTCTTATGCGCGCGATAATCTTTTATTTGGACTCCCACAGTCCCACACTTGCATTCCCATATGAAAGGTAAAGCAAATGGCAGGTTCAGGCTCGAAGTCGGTGGAAGAAAAAACAATCAGAGCACCATCCCGTAGTCGCACGATGGAAGTTCCACTAAATGAAAAAAAAAAAACAGCAGACATGAGGCCGTGAGAAAGGTCCTACTACTAGATATATATATATGGAGAATATACATCCTTATTTAGTACAGAAAGCAACAGAGTGATTCTAAAATAGGAAATTATGACTAATACCTCTTCCATAGGCTATGAAATTCGTGATCATAACATTTCCCCAGTGTCTAGCTCTCTTCCTCGTTGGTGTCACTCTCCTCCTCAAACTCTTCCTTATTGGTGACACTGTCTTCCTCTCCCTCTTCTGCTTCTCCATGGATAATTAACCTCGGATGATTGGAGTGGGATCCTGCTTCGTTCCTTATGGCAGCCGCTGCAGCTCTATTTTCTGAAGGTGAGGCACCACCATCATTACGAAGAGTGATTGTAGCATGTTTCAGGCATGGGAGGTGGCCAATGCCTAAGTAGAACCCATAGACTTTTGCCCATGAAACTACGAAAGGCGCATCAAGTTTCTCAAGCTTTGGCAGTGCCCCTTCCTCAAACATCAGGTTTGCCGCACTATGAATACTGGAATATAAACTACTCTCAATGTAGAGTTCCTTCAAACATTGGAAACCATGGCCTCTGATGGTAAGTCTTTCTTCCTGGTCAGTGGAGAAAGATAGCTTCAGAGAAATTAAGGCAGGCATCTCTCCAAGTATGCCCAGATCATCCTCCGTTGCTTTAACTAAATTAATGTCCAGGTATGCAAGACTGGTGAGCACTGGTGCAATCCACTTTGGCATCTTTGGGAAACAGTAGCTGGTGGTCATCCGAAATCTCTGTAGGCAAGATGGCAGAGGGGACCAAGAATCTAAAAACTGGAGGGGTGCTGAATTAATAGAACGTATCCATAAATTCTGGAGTTTGCAGCGGCCAAGCTTGCATAGTGAGGAGAGTAACATCTCTTCATGCCTCCTATATTCCTCGGATCCTTTACCGTCCAGCTGTAGATGCAGTTCATTCAAATTGGTCAGGTTCCCAAGCTCTGCCACCGCACTTAATGAACTCCAGATAATATTGAAGCCTGTAATAACCCTCAGATTACTCATATTACCAATCTTATCTGGTATCTTTGTAAGGCCATCAGAATCAAATATTGTAACGAGTAGATATTGTAGTTTAGTAAGCTGAACAATTCTGGATGGCAACTCTTCTATATAATTATTATCTCTAACATCTAGCGTCTCCAGATCATAAAGCCTCACAATTCCTGAGGGGATCTCTGACATATTAGTTCCCCTAATGCTCAAGTACTTTAGCTGGAATAGTGTATCTATACTGTTCATATCATACTCTTGCAGACTCTGACAACCTTCAAAATCTAGCACACGCAAAGTTTCAAACTTACCAACGCTAGGCAAGTGTTTGATGCAACTTGATGTTATTACTGTAAGAGATCGGACATGGCTTACATCTTGATTTTCCAACATAGACCCAAGCTCCTGATCAATGTGTTGGACTGATAGTCGCCGAATAGAACCATCTTGATTTACCAAATCAGTTTGCCCATGGCCTACGACACTGACAAAATTATCTTCAATTGATTTTGAAATAATGAGCTCAAGCATCATGTCATGGACTTGACAGGCACGAGCTTTACCATCATAACCAACGTCCACTGGTTGGATCATGCTCTTATTGATTAGCTCATAGAAGTTGTTCTCGGCGACCTCTTGTTTGCTCAGTCCACGCTCTTCAGAGATAAAACCTTCTGCTATCCATCGTCTCACCAATATCTCTCTCTCAATCACATAATCCTCAGGAAATATACTTAGATATAATAAACAAGTCTTCAGATTAGGTGGAAGATCATTGTAGCTAAGGCATAAGATGCTATTCATACCCTCCAAGCTTCTATTCGTACCCATCGCAAAACCAATTGACTTTTTGACCTTCTCCCACTCGTCTTTGAGACGTGGTTTGTTTGCTAATAAACTTGAAATGCTGATGATTGCCAGTGGTACGCCTCCACATTTTTTCAATATTTCATTTGAAACCTGTTTTAGCAGATCTGGGCAACAGTCCTCAGATCCAAATGTTCTCTTGAAAAACAATTTTTTCGAGTGAACATTACTTAGACCTTCCATTTCATACATACGGTCATTATCATCGAGACAACATGACCTTGCTACATCACCGATGCGTGTAGTTGCTATAATTCTGCTAGAAAAGTTATTCTCCGGGAAAGCATATTTAATAGCGTCCCATGCGGTACAGACCATATATCATCTATAACAATGAGGTACCTGATTGAAATAATAAATATTGTTAACCAAATATGGAAAGGAGTTTAAGTAGAAATAAAATACGGAGATGTCATAAAAAGACCAATAGGAAAACAATAAATAGACAATCAAAATAACACCATAAACAAAACAATAAATAGACAATCAAAATAACACCATAAACAGATCAATTATGGAAAGTGTTTTTGCGTGGTGTGTTCACCGTGTAAGCACGGCGTTTCTTGCCAGGTGATAACTAATAACTATGCTTGAAGCCTAGCTAGATGCTTGCATATATTATTAAAATTGAGAGAACAAAAACATATATAGTTCACAAATTGATTATGTAACCATTGTCAAATGAAAATATTATGCAACCTAACATTATAATTTTTTTATACATATACTCAGTATACACGCTACATGGGATCTTGATTGTTCGCCGTTTGTACTGTTTAGGCAAACATTGCCATAGTTAGGATGTCTTAAAAGTTAATATGCAAACTAATTCTTGAAAAACTCATATGAAATTAATAGCTATGAATCTTCCAAAAATGAGTTTGCACGTCAAGAGTGGCGAAGCTAGACCAGATGGCCACTTTGGGGTCTTGTTTGAAAATGGATGTGGTCATCATAACCTATTAGCACTAAATACAGTAATTCTCTATTAAAAATTTTGAAATCCGTCAGGGTCAGCGGACCCTGGTGGTATACAGTAGCTTTGTCCTCAACTTCTGTGACATTCCTTCTATGGATGCTCTATGAATATACCAAAATTAAAGGAAAATACAAAAAAAAAAAAAAAAAACCAGTTTTGTTAGGTTAATGATGTTGATTATTGATGAGAAAAAAATGAAACTGCATATTATGTTACATGTGTGTGGCTGAAAAACACAAATCTACATGATGTTTTATTTATTTGAATTGTTATATATATATATATGTATATATCCAAAAATCATGAACATTTTAGAGTAAATCAGATCTACCATAGTTTTTGTGGTAATTGAATACACGAGCTATGCAGAAAATACAGCTATGTTGTCTTGTTTAATACATTAAAAAAAAAGTAAAATTGTTAAAACTGAAAATTTGGATTTCTCTACAATGTATGACCAGTACACTATTTAGGTAAAATAAAACATAAGTACTGTATTAGGAAATACTATAACTCAGTTAGTCTATTACACAAAATATTTCTGCTTAGACAACCATTATATGTTTCTCATATTTACAAGATCAGTGGTATATTTTTGTAGATTACGAAAAAGTAATAAAATAATAAATCCTCCTTTTTCTTGAAAAAAAGGGCCTGAAATTACCTCTTATCTTGTAACAGTTCTTTAAGCTTTCCAATAAATTTCTTTTCATCCCAAGTATCGATATCTTCTATAAATTCTTTCTTACAAGGCACTTGAGAGAACACATCCTTCATAATTTGTTTCACATTTGGCTTTTGAGAAACTGAGACAAAAGCATGACAATGAAAATGCCCTTGGATCTTATGGCAGACCTGCTTCGCCAATGTTGTTTTTCCTAGCCCACCGAACCCAACAATAGACAGCACCCTGCGATGCTTGAAGGAGCTATTTTCTCCTTCCATCATCCAAGTGATAAGATCATCTCTTGGACCATCAATACCCACAAGGTGTGTCTCCTCTACGAAAAGAGCAGACAACCGGGGATCCACAATCGAGTGTTGAGACGTGCTACAAGTAGCATCATCGAGCTTGTAACCATGCTGAGAGGTGCTACAACTAGCATCATGGAGCTTGTAACTACTCTTGAGCTCTTTTACCTCCTTGACACGAATCTTCAGGTCGTCAATTTGGCTGGCGATTCCGCGGCGAGACCCAAGCGTCTTTAGACCGCGAACAATCTTGCGAAAGAACTCCTTGAAGCAACTCTGACTCTGGTGGCCGCCATCACCGAGCTGGTGGATGAACTTGTCGATGACATCCTCAGTGTCATAGGCAAGCTCCCTCACCAGCGATATCCACGCTTTCGCCTGGACATCAGGATCTTGCAGCATTGTGTACTTCTGGACCGCTGCTTGCATGCTGGATAGCTCAGATCTGAGCGAGCGAATCTCACGGCGGACGCCTTTGAGACGGGCACACTCATTGGAGAGCAGAGCCGTGAGCTTCCCCAGCAGGGGACCCAACACGCCATGGGAAGCGCTCACCACCTCCATCGACCTCTCTATACCTTCTCTCTGCAACCCATGTCTTGCACCGGTGGTGCTTGGAGTGGAGAGAAGGCCTGCATTCTTGTTCTCTGTCTCCTTTATGTCTAATAATGTGCTTCAACTGTAGAGAAGTGGGCACTGAATAAAAAGGTTCTGTATTCGTCCAAAGATATTTACCAACTTGCTATGGTGGTGCTCTGGAGTGTAGAGGAGTACAGTATCTTTTTCTCTCTCTCTCGTTTGCTTTTTGTCTGCTTGATAGAAGAGTAGAGAATACAAACTCTTTTTAAAAAAATGGAAGAGTAGAGAAGTGGAGAATAAAGCCACTATACCTTTATGTATTCGCCTAACGAGAGATGCTATGTGCGTGCCCGCGCGGATCCCCGACGATATGGAATAGATCGATGTGGCCTCGTCAGATCAACATCTCGCGCAGCAGAGCCAGACTGCAGAGCCAGACTTATCATAGACCGGGAATAATAATGTGGGAATAATCTTACTATTACTAATTGGAGACTCCAACGAAGGCTCCATATTAATTCTCACCAGCACGCCTTGAAAAAAAAGATAAATACTAGAAATTCTTACAATCCTCCAACAATAATAGCCATTCAATCCATTTTTATTTCTAAAAATTTACCCACTTTTGCCATTATAAAAACACCATAAAAAAAACCCCTATACATACATATAAATTACCCACCAATGCCATTATAAAACCTATATTATTAAAAAAATTAGTAAAACTAATGCCTTACGGTAATTAGAAACCTATTGTAGTCTAATTTATTTTCTAAAAAATTACCCATCTTTGTCATTTATTATTATTTGTAGAAAGAAAAAAAAAGGTAAATCTATCATTTTTCCCTATCATGATTTCCACGGAGGAGGACTAAGACGGCGCCGCCTCAAGGTGCCTCCAAAATAAATCTATTATATTTACCATGAGGAGGACTAAGATGGCGCCGCCTCAAGGTGCCTCCAAAATAAATCTATTATATTTACCATGTTCTCACGGAGGAGAAAATAAGAGAGCTGCGCGGCACCATGGATTCACGCGGCACCAGGCATGGCTTGACACTGTATTTCCCTACCATCTTCACGCGGCACCCGCCGCCGGTGCCAACGGGCAGCTAATTTGCGTGGCCGGCCAGCCAAGCAAGCAGGATGAAGCCAATACAACGCAAGCAGGCGTACATCTACATCGGTGCCTGAACGCCGACTCCTTCGACGTTGTGGTGCTCGATGCCTCCGGCGTGTACCGACACAAGGTCTGCACTCTACCACTCCCAGTTTCTTTGTCGAACTACTTGTGGCTTTCAGTGATGGGGAGGCCTTCCTGGTGTTAGACTGTGTCGTGCGGTAACGAGGTTGTATTGTGGTGATGAGTGGACAACATGAATGAATGTTTGAGGGTGCTTATGGTGGCGTCTACGTAGGGTGGTAGTGCACCATGAATGAATATTTGGAGCTGATTACTATGGTGTGTACATGTAAATTTGTTTGCATTATTAGCCTCAAGGTAGTGTCGTACCGCGGCTAAAGGCTTCGTTGTTTATTTTGATCACTTTTTTTCATGAAAGAATATTCGAGCTGATTATTTTGGTGTGTACATGTAAATTTATTTGCATTATTATCCTCAAGGTTGTGTCGTATTAACGCTCTGAGGCTTATGTTGTTTATTTTGATCACTATTATCTCCCGCGACGTCGGCTTTAATGATTTTCTTCTTGGATTACTACTTGAAATAAATAGATTTTGAAATAACCCTTATTGAGCATGATATAAGTTTTTACTAACATAATAACAATGTTTTTTTGTTTGAATAGGTGCAAGAGGAAATGACTGCCTCATCTAACGTTGATGCACAAAAGGGCTCCCCTTGATCGCCACAGATGCACAAGCCGGCTACACAGGGGACACCAGCCCCATGCATCAACTCTTCATCAATAGTATAAGAGCTTGCTGGTCGGGTATGGAAGACTGAAGCGAATACATTTATCAGTGAGAACCAATTACAGCACAAGCAAGGCATGCGCCTTACGCAGATGACGCGTCCAACAACTTTCTTCATGATCAACACATCCTTCATCTATCAATGTCCGAAGCTCCCGCAGATCATTACATGGTTTGTGCCATCAAACAGAGATCAAAGACAGTGTATTCCAGAAGCCAGGAGGATGAAGGCGTGCATATCGTCCTCTGTAGGTGAAAAATTAACGTCCTCGGTAGGTGAAAAATTAATCGATGTTCCCTATTCTTGCATAACTCCATGAATGTTGGTTGGTATTGTGCGGAACTTTGGATGCATAGAGTTAGGATGGACGCCATATAGAAACTAGCCCCACATCATCAAGGAAACCGACCAGTGTGACATTCGATCGAGCCACCAGTAAGCTAAAGGTATGGCCATCTTACTAGATTCCATAATTACAATTTAATTTCTCTCCTATGACCTACATGATATGATATTTATTGACCATTAGTCATAATTTTGATTTAAATTTTAGTGTCCTTGGATTTGTTCACAAAAATAAATCTTGATATAATCCTTATTTAGCATCAGTTATAATTATTGTATGAACTAAATAATAATTATTTTTAACCATTAGAAGGGTAGACCCAATCTATTTTTATGTTTTCTAAAACAACCCAGGAACGCATCCCCATAGGGGTTTGAACCTATGCTGTTGGGGTGCTATTGAGTCCATGATCCGTGAAGTCAGCAACAAAGCCTATATGCAAAATTCAAGCCTCCACAATTATAAAAGATAATTAAACTAATCCAATAGTGCTTTGTATAAGTTATCCATCTATATCGTTATGAAAGATAATGCTTGATGCTTAAATTTATTTTCAAATTCTGCATAACGGCATTATGACATATAATGTAAAATAATTTATACCTATATAATTTGTACCTAAATTGTCCACCTCTTAACCATTATAAAAATTAACAAAAGTCTCTACATGTAAATGCTAATATAAGCAATTATGAATAATAATTAATCATCCGTAAGTTCAAACTTGCATTAGTATAAATAATTATTTTTTTAGGCTTATCAAGCATGTAAATATATCATTAGCAAACCTCATAATAATGATATTTACAACTCACTTTAAGTTATATTAACACTTTTGACGATAAAATTTGTAAGTCATTGTCTAGAGAAAGTTTTAAAACATTTTGATCAAAACATTATGTTGTAGTATGAATATTAATAACTTAGTTTTTTTTTTTAAAAAGTTGTTCAAAAAATAATATTAATACAATATAATAATCTAAAAATAATGGGTGACATGGTGCATGTTGAAACAACTATTTATGACATTGTCAAAACTAAGAGGGTAGACTAGGACCTAGAATTTTCTTTCATTAGAATAGAACATGAAATTTTTGAATAAATGATAGAACAACCATTAAAATTTTAAATCAATACTTGGTAAAATTACAATAACTAGATCAAAAGATAAATGTTAAAATATAGATTTTTAAGATATCACGTAAATGGATGAAATAAGAGTTTATATAGTTTATGTTTATTTATGTTTCAGCTAAATACATATGATGCTAAAAAGATTAGTCATACAAATTGTTGCAAAAAAGCGGTCATAGATAAAAAAAAAACGTACATCCTAATTTCTTATAAAAAAAAAAAAAAAATGCCATCAAATCGGTTGACTATACTCGGCATTGCAAATAATAGCTATTGCATATGAGGAATTAATAAGCTTAAAATTTGAAGGAAAGAATCAAAATTTAGGTTTATGTCCTCAAAATAGAGATGGCTACTAAAACTATCATAGTTTAAGAAAATGTTTCAACTAAATAACTACCGGAGATACACACCCAAGGTGTGCTACTACAAAAAGGAAAAAAATATGAATATGGATGAGAAAAATATTTAAATCAATATAATATTTGATAGATTATCATAATTGAATATAGACTATAGAGTACCTATTATAGGTATTATATTACAATATTAATGAAGAGAACAAGATATTTCATATAAGTAATCCTTATTAGTTAGTGGGGGTGATCCCAATGGAACACTCATGGACATCTATGACATGAAGTTTTATGCTTAAATTAGAAGAAATAATTGGAAATAAAACAATAATTCTTATACGTTACGTGCATATATGAATAGGCACGTATCACGGATCCACTGACTTTTTTTCCCCTCAAAGTAGCTTTGTTTGAATTATTGGTCACTTTTAAAAGGTAGATGTCACAAAGTACAAACGCTTGAAGCGGCCCGCCCAAAGGGGCTAGGGAGCCGGGGAGGAGAGCGGTAGCCGCCATCGCTCATCGTCGATCTTTTCATCAATAAAATTAGAAAATAAATAAAGAAGAGAAAAAAGGAGTTTGCTTCGTATTAGGAAATAAGATAAGATTTGGTTTGTAAAGGGTTATTTCGATCTATAAGAAAACCTCGTATTAGGAAACAAATAAGATTTGTTTTGTAAAAGGTATTCGATTTGCAAGGAAATCTTTAGAGATTAGTTAGATTGCAAGTTAAGCTAGGTGGACTATTAATATTAGGGCGATGCTCTTTGTTTCAAGCATCTCCCCCCCACCCTTTTGCTCTCAAACCGCCGCCACCCCTAGCCTCCCGCACGCACGCCCGTTTTGCCGCTGCCGCCGCCCAACACCGCCGCCGCCCCGCCCTCACGGTCGCCGGAGCCCGTCCAGAACTGTGAGAGTAGAGAAGTTTACTTTGTTCTCAATCAACATTCTCTAACTGTGACTAAGTTTACAAACAAATTAACACACCATAAATTGGTTTTGATAAATTGTTTATTTTAGTTTGTAAATGTTAGTATTTCTTTTGAAAACATTAGAGAAAGGTAGAGAAGTTTGAGTTAGAAAAAGATTAAAAATAACATATAATTTAGAATAGATGGAATATATAGAGTTACAAGAGTTTCTCTATAAAATGACCCCCGACCACACAACCACCACCAGAAAAGAAGATTCCTCAAGAATAAAGCCCATCTGAAAGCCTGTGGCACACTCCTTTAGTCCTTTACACGATTCCGTGTTTACATCATAATTTTGCAAAATGATCTGTCTAAGTGTTTGGAATGAGAGATGCTTGTGATGTACTCTTTTCTCTTATCTTTTTTTTTTCCCCTAGGCTTTTTGGGAGTTTTTAACGAGAAATATGCATAGCATAAATTTGGCCACGAGAGAGTGTTGTAAGTCAAAATCTTCAAAAGGTATATGAAAGTAAGACTTTGAGTATGGTCAAATTAATGAGAGGAGAAATTCAAAGAGTTTTCATTGCAAGAATATGCGTTCATCTCAGTCTCCTTCACCTTTAAATAGGAAGCACTCTCACCTTTGTAAGCAAGCAGAAGAAGTGAATCTCCCATATCTCTGTTTTCTCTTGTGATTGTGCGCCACCAAAGGAACTTGATTTCTAACAGCCACCACTACAAAGGATAAATATTCCTCAAGAACAAAGCCCATCTGAACGCAACATTAGTTTTGCATGGCACACTCCTTTACACGATTCCGTGTTTATATACATCATACTATCATAGTGCTGCTTTGTTTTGAGCACTTTAAGAGAAAAAAGAACTATATGCCTTCTCGCTGGATAGGAAATCTTTTTAGCATTACGTAACAATAACCCTTTAGTAGTAGCTGTAACAGTTTCCAAACAACATTAAAAAAAAAAATAGTATAGCACTTCGATAGATAAAATTCTTCAATCAATAGTAGAAAAGCCCTTTTTTTTTTGAACTTAATAGTAGAAAAGCCCTTGATTGCACGTCAGGCAAACCAGGTGGCACCTTCTGATATACGATTTGCTCGCCGCGGTGCAGACGTGTACTCCTGCTGAAACGCAATGCATCCATCGACGGTGCGCGAATCTCTCTCATTACCATCGTGCGCGCGCGTACTTGCCAATTACAATACACGGCTGATGAACTAACAACCGGGCGCCGGCTCCAGCACCTCCTCGCTGCATCGACCGCAGTGCACAGTCCAAATGTCCAATGTACTCCAGGTCTGGCGTGTTTGGTTATCGAATAGTTGGATCAAGTGACAGTCTGAGATGATCGACTCGTTAACATCTCAGCAGGAACAGAGCAACCAGGCGGCTCGCCGAGGACCATACACCACATTGCCGTGTTTTCGGTATTACAGGCAGCAGCCAAATACACCGCTCATTGGATGCAGTAGTACTTGTACATCTCTGAACCACACGGTAGAGCAGTTCAGAGTACAACGATGAGAAAACTTCAGAGAGTCCCAACAAGGTGCTAAATCGCCAATTGACTCCGATTTCATGCGATGTAGAGGAGAGTATTTCAAAAATCATTCTAGCTACCGACGGAGAATCGCTAGTCTATTTGTCCCTACCGAGTTAAGCTGGCCCGCCAACCATCCAGGATTATTTTCGCGCCTCACGCGCCCTCAGCCTGGACATTCGGTAGAAACCGACGGTTTGGTTCGGTTTAGAAAAACTGGTTTAGAAAAACTTCGGTTTCCAGATCTGCACAACCGATCGGTTTCTCAGAGAACTCAAAACCAACGATTTCGGTTTTGGTTTTTTCAGTTTTTCAGTTTTAACAAAAAAAACCGATGTCCACCCCTCCACAGGTGGCGCTGCTCCCGCTCAATGCTAAGCCGCCGCCGCAGCTCGCCGCGCTGCTCCCGCTCGCCCCGCCGCTCGCGACCGCCGCTCCCTGCAGCTGCAGCCTGCATTGGAGCCCTGCTCGGCGCTCGCGACCGCCGGTCCGCCGCTCTCTGCAGCTGCAGCCCCGCGCGCGGCCGCCGCTCCTGGGTCATGCAGCCTGCTCCCGCCGGGCGCCTCGCTCTGCTCACCTGCGCGCTCCCCTACTCGCGCCGCGCTGGCCAAACCGGCGGCCGCCGCCGCCGTCCGTCAGGACTCAGGAGCAGGAGGATAGGGTTAGGTTAGGTGGGAGTTCGGGAAGGGGGAGATGCAAGACTCACTACAAAGAGGGCTTGTGACAATTTCCTCCCAGTGGTGGCCTTTGGGTCGGGGCCGGCTGTGGCTTAGAGTCTCAGTTGACATATGTTCGGTTTATTGGGTTGTTCAGTTCGGTTTGAGGCAAAAACCGATCCCAAAGCCCAAAACCGAACATAGTAAAAACAGAAACGATCCCGAACCGAAAAACCAAGATTTTTTCGGATTCGGTTCGGTGATCGGTTTTTCGGTAAAAAGTGCCCAGGCGAACGCGCCCTGTAGAAGTGGGCGCTCCATGTATTTTTCCTCTTTTTCTCTTGACACGGGCCGCATGTACTGTCAACCATTCAGCCAGTTGGACTATGAAGAAACAGAAAGCGTCACCACTGCATATAGGTTCCTGTTTTTCTTTCTACTAGTGGCTTACATGCAAGTAAGTCATTCTTCCAGAATTGCATTGCCTCGTCGTCGTACTACCATTTGATGCTAAAATAATATGCACACAGAGTGAGCGATACATTACCGCAGGATGATTTTATTTCATTTTGTTTATGGAAACCGAGCGAGGATTTGGTCCTAATCGGCGTCGGCTGCTGAACCGTGCAATGCACTGCAGTTGTGGTTCCGTAATCAGACTAGGTCCAGCGTATCTGGTATAGACAGCGAAATGCCGAAATGTCGATCAAGATGATCGATGGCCGCCTTGGACAGAGAGCAACGGGCCAGCTTGGCGATGGATTACAGCCAAATACACTGCTGATTTTTTTTTTCGAGATCACCACGTTTTTCATTAAAGAGAAAGAGTTTTTATCGAGTACAACCCAACATGGGAGGTAACCAAGATTACCCCCAAGAACCTACCAACTACTGGATCTAAAGGAATGTGACTACATTGTAACAAACTTGCGACACAAAAGATGCTAAGAGGAATTAGCGGTGCACCTAGGCGCCTTCCTCATCCTCCAAGCCGGCGAGGTTGAGGTCCAACGTAGCCACATCAAATTCTCCCCCAAAGCAGCTTATTCAGCGTTCCTACTTGCGCCCCGTCATGTCCTCCTTGAAAGCAGCATTGAACCGGGCCACAATGTCGGGCCGGCACGGCGTCTTCGCCCACATGGATTCCAAGCTTCCGCAGCAGAATCTTTTGTGCCTGTTGCGTCGTGTTGGCCTCCGTGGCTTGGCCGCTAGACGCCCACTGCGCCGTAGCGGGGACCGGGTGTCTTGGAGCGCCTTACCTTTGGTTGCCTCACTAGAGGAGTTTGCGATCGGTAGATAGACATCCGCTTGCGGTCTATCTGCACCGATCGATCGATGTCGGCCTCACCACCAGAGGATGGGATACCCCCGGGTGAAGCAGCAGCAGTGGCGGCGTCCTCCGAAGACAGCGGCGGCGGTGCCGCGGCGTCGTTAGGTAGCTGCGGGTCGGCCAGAGTAGGGTCCCCTCCAGCCATCTCTGACACCTCCGTATCAGCGAAGCAGAGCTGGGCCGCACGAAGTGGCGAAGGGGGGGCACCAGCACTTCCTAGACCTCGAGAGAGGTAGGCAATGCAGTAGGAGAACACACAACGAGGGAGGCCACAAGCTCATCGAGCATTGGATCAACCAAATGGGAGGCTCCGCCCCTCGACCGCTCTAAGCGCAAGCGGATCTGAGAGGTGGCGATGTAGGTGGGACGTCGTCAACACGACCATGAGGAGGAGGCCCACGCGAATCCTCCACCAGCCGAGGCCCAAACGGCAATCGTCGAGGAAGCGGCGACGATGGTGCGGGGCGCCCTAAGCTGCGGCGGAGGCTTCTTGGTGGCGGCGCGGATGGGGTCTCGGCCAATCGACTGACTGCGACATGGTTGGCTCGCGGTGGTCTCGGGGCCGCAATCCGTTGTAGGTCGGGCGGTCCACACGGTCGAACAAGCGTGTGGCCACGACCTCGGCGCCCGCCGTGGGCGGTGGCGCGCCCGATGTCCCTCACACTGGCCGGCGGTGCGGTAACGCCGACGCGAACCTCGCTCTTTGTCCGCCTTGATGTGCCCCTCCCGGCGCAATTGAAGCAAAGACCAACGAGGTCTCCGATGCGGGCCGCGAAGGATGCGAATGTCGGGAAGCCGGCGACGACGACGACTATGAACCTCCACGAAACCCATCGCGTCGCCGCTGCGGGGAGAGGTGCGGTGGGTGCGGCCCGAAAGTGCATAGCCGGCGTAGAGTGGGGGCCTCCGTCATCGTGACAAAGGAGCCCCTCTGGGCTCGGCGTGGCGGTGAGTGGCGGCGCTGCGCCGATACGGGCGTCCGCTCCGCCCACCCACGGACCCGAGGTGCTGGTGAGCCGGGACTCCCGGCGCCGCCCGTGGCCCGGGCGATGGGCGGGGACCCTTGCGATCCCCGACACCCGTCCCTCGCTACCCCGCCTGGCCATGGCCATGGCCTGCGCCCGGGCGCAAGCGGCCTTGAGATCCCCGGTGGCACCACCTAGGTGCAGGTCGCACCCAAGCCCCGCTCGTCCTCCAGTGCGCAAGACGGCGGTGGTGGTGGGGGTCGGGAACCTTTGTGTTGGCGGTCACCAACGACATATTTTTAACGTCAACATTCTACCAATAAGGGGGTGAAACTATACCTTACTACACACATATACATTTATTATTGACATATTTCCACTTGTAGTGTCCAAATTATTATTGTGCAGATTTATATAAGAAACAAGTGGAAAATGTACCAAAAGGCGCCTCCACGAAAGCGCATTCTGAAGAACATCAAGCCCAAGGGAGAAATTGACCAAACACGCGAATTGGGCCAAAAGCAAAGGAAAGATAACAAGGCCCTAAATGGACATAAGCAAAGCAAGGAGAAGAGAGGAGAAAAGCCCATAAAATATCAATATCCAAACACAAGCCCAAGAGGTCGAGGGGTCGAATCAACATGAAATGATAAACGGGCCGCGAGGACATGGGTTCAATATTTTGGGCATAACTTTCTCATCTGAAAATCGGTTTCAGCGAATCGAATACTCGAAACGAAGCTAACTCCGAGGCCCACGTGCTCATGCAAAGTTTCAGCCCAAATGGTGACCATATTGGTGCGCGCGCACCTTAGGGTGCGCCCGCACCCTCGCGGAGGCCAAAACGGCCCATCTTCGATCACGGTGGCCCATCTCGACTGAAAAAGTCCGGAGGCGGTGTTTGCTTGCCCGAGGAAGACGGCGGGATTAGTACCAAATGGCTTAGCCAAGATAGGGATCCCATGGTGAAGGTCCTATAAATAGATGGGCACTCCCTCACTTGTAACACACACCTCACAATGTAGCCTCTCTCTTCTTCTTCTTCTTCTTCTCCCTTTCTTCTTCTTCTTCTTCTACTTCTTCTTCTTCCTCTTCTTAGTAGGATTAGTAGTTTAGGATGTGGAGCTAGGCAAAGCTACCAAGGAGGGCTTGGCTCCTTGGAAGATGGATTCAGGGAATAAATCTTTCTATGGTATTCTTCCAAAGCCTTGCTCTTATCTTATCTTGGTTGTGCATTAGGATTAGAGTCTTCATGTTATTTCTATACCTCGTGATTTATCCTATGATCTAACATGTTGTTCTTGACATGATCATGACACATGAACTAGTCTATAGTTTCTATGTTGTGATATCGTCATACGAGAACTTTATGCTTAAACCATTCATGCAATATAATTGGGTAGTGTCGGGATTGTCTTTGTATGGCGGTTCGTTGTGTCCTTCGGGGCTTGCTCGTGTCCTATTCCGTCCATCCGTAGGGTGGAGGCCATGGGGGACATGAGTAGTGTCCTAGTATGCGGACGTGGTGTCCGGATGCCGGTATCCTTCGAATATGAGTGCATGCCACGGTTGAGGGGTAGGCGGCTTGGTCGTGACAAGCCTTGACCGTCCCCTTGAAATCCCCCCCACGTGTGTGCTTTGTAGGAGTTCGTAAATGCCTTCCATTAGGGGCGGATGCTCCGGGAGGTCTCCCCGTCCATTTCATTCTCGGCTCCGACCTCCTGCTCATGCGTGTTGCCCGACTATCAAGCGGTTCTATGCACGACCATGACTAGAATCAGATGCTCCACTTAGGACTTTCTTTATTCCTTATTTATCTTTATCCTTGAGTTTGGCTTGAGTGAGTGTGTCAAGTTATCCCTTTACCGTTCCCTTATATCCCTGTCATGAGCATTGGTCCATTACACGTCATGTTATCTTGTTCATGTCTCTATTAGATCCTTTTCCACCATGCCTTCCTTTGGGAAAATATAAATAACGATACCACGAATACTTTCGGGTGAAATGCTACAATGATAGATCCGTGCGCTTGCGGATGAATATCTTATTTGGCAAGGTCTATCATCGTTGATGTACCTAGTGTTATCACCGACACGGTGGTTTCACTTAGGAATGTCAACGACGCATTTACTCGCACCGTTACTAGAGATGGGTTCTAAACCTGTTTCTAGTGATTGCGCTTAAGAAATGCAACACCACTGCGGCTCCCATGGTGACCTCGGGGGTCGGACGAGGTGGCGCCGGGGCGGTCGATGTCGAGTCGAGTCGTAGCCGAACGAGTTCACCCTCCGACAAAGGGCCTTGCCCCGCCACGGATCCACCGGCGGGAGGAGCCGGGCACCGGGGGAGGCGCTCCCCCTGCAGCTGAAGCACTCGGTTGGATGGTTGTCGGCGCGTTGGCGACCAGCGGCGAGCTGGGCGCCGGGGGCGTGTTCGCCGACCTCACCGCCCACAACACCTGCCGTCGTCGTCTTTGTCGTCATCCTCCTCGTCCTCCCCATCCGACATCCACCATGGAGACCTCGGCGCCCGACCATGGCGGGCATGGCGGCGAAGGCCTGGGGCGGCTGCACGTCAACGGGCGATGGGGCGCCAACTAGCCGTGGGGGTGAACTCGTTACTAGAGTTGGAATACCTTTTACAAGCAAATCCTTATTTATTCCTAATAGGAGATTTCCTTATAGAGTGGAATATCCCCGCACACCAAAAGGTCCTAATCTTATCCTAACTGAACTCTTACTTAATTGCCGAAGAAGTCGCGGAGGACGGAGGGTAGCGGCGGCACACGCCGGCCTGCCACAGGGGTGCCCCCTGCTGGCTGTGGGCCTCTTGGCGGCGTCTGCAGGGCCCATCCTTTGGGGTGTGACAGAAGTACCCCTAAATATAATTAATAATAATTGAAACAGGACATGAGGCCATGTGAAAGGTTCTACTACGGTATGGAGAATATGCATCCCTATGGACTGGGGAAGGATTGAAAGGGTTCATCTTAGAAAAATAGATATGCTAGCTAGGATATTAATGGTAGTGTTCTCATGGGGGTAGAAGGTAGGTCTGAGATATGCAAGTTACTAAATGGTGCCTCTATCTAGTCTTGTGTAGAAACTCTTGCTTAGCCTTCTTTGCTAGTTGTTCCAGTTGCCTTCCTGATTCTTTAGCTCTGCTCTAGGTTTGCTAGATTACATGCAAATAGTTGTTATTAGGGACCTCCTTCGTTACTATACTTGTGCCTCCTTGTGTTGTACCTTAAATGACTTTTAGAATGCTATTCAATCATACACGCCCCTTTTCGGCTCTAACTATCAACCAGTCTTTCCACTGCTTTCACAAACTTTTGCTTTCGATCATTGATACACTAGACACAAAATACCATTTTTTTAGATAATGGATAATACAATCCGGCCTCTACATCCGAGGGGATGTACACGACCAATTATTACGAGTTTGAGAAAATGTAAAAATGAAAGCAAGCCGAAAGTGTCCGAAACATAGACATAGGAACTAACAAACGGAATAAATGCTTCCACCCCTATTGGAAATTTCTAAAGCAACCATCTCCAATTGTTTGCTTAAGGCAATTAGGGACTCCTTTGCTTTCTCATCATCTTTGTAATTGGGTCCGAAGCGCAACCAATACGCCCCCACGAAGATAACCTGCATAATAGAGTTAGATTTCAATTTTTTAAAAATCATGTCATTGCAACATCTCCGATGGCCCGGAAAAAAAAAGAACTCCAACCCAAATCGGTGGCTTAGATCTTTTATGTTGATTATTAAGCCAAGTACCAAACATATAGTTAACCGAGACGAGGTTGGGTAAGATTAGTAGCATAGAAAATAATCCTCCAAATCATTTTGGTAAAAGTACAATCAAAAAAGAGGTGTTGGATAGTTTCATTCATGTTACAACACTCGCATTTCGACTCCCCTTCCAATTTTTCCTAGCAAGGTTGTCTTTTATCAAAATGACACCTCTTTGGATAAATCGGATGAAGATTTTAATTTTTAGAGGTATTTTCCATTTCAGTTCTCTTATGATGGAATGGTGGATTTGCATCTATAGCATCAAGATACATAGACCTAACGAGAATATTCCTTGATAAAGCCATTTAAAATAGTCTTTGCCATCCACCAGAGCCACATTAGAAACCTAAGCTACTAGGTTAAGCCACTCAACTAGGTTATTATTCACTAAAGATCTCCTAAATGAAATATTAGCGGGATTAGAGGATATAACTTTCAAAACCGTTGCATGTCGATCCCCGGCTATATTATATAAGCTCGGGTATCTAAGTTTGAGGGGCTTATCTCCTAACCAAGTATCTTTCGAACCTCATCTTTGTTTCCATCTTTAATCCGAAAACAGCCTTTAGCAATCACCTCATCTTTAATATTCATGAGGCCTCTCCAAAAATGAGAGTCAGTGGGTTTTGCTGACACTTGAGTTAAAGTCTTGGAATTCAAATATTTATTCCTTAGCAAGGATTGTCAGGTACCATCGGTGTTAATAAGATTAACAACCCACTTGGCCAATAAACATTTGTTACGAAGATATAAATCTATAATACCAAGCCCTCTTTGATCCTTAGGGCGACAAATGATGTCCCATTTAAGCGAGTCTATATTTATGTTTTTCTCAGACCCTTGCCGGAAGAATCTTGATCTGTATTTATCAAGGTGCTTGAGAACCCCTTTTGGTATCTCAAAAAGGACATCATGAACATTGGGAGACTACTTTCGGAAATGAGTTTAACAACACAAGTCTCCCCCATAGGATAGGTATTTAGCTTTCCAAAGAAGATAGCTTTTGATCAAAACGTTCTTCTACCTTTCTCCATTCGAATTTAGGAGTTGTCTATGGTGCATTGGGATACCCAAATATCTAAAAGGATATGTCCCAAAGTACTACATCCAAAGAGTATTGTATAATAAGGTTCCAACTCTTTGGCAGCACCATAACAGAAGATTTCACTTTTGTGGAAATTAATCTTTAGACAGGGATAATTGTTCAACCATGCGAGCAAGAGTTTTAGATTTTTTGCTTGCTCGGGTCATGGTCTAAAAAGATAATGGTATCATCGGCATATTGTAAAATGGATAAACCATCATCAATTAGGTGCGGGATAATCCCTCTTATTTGTCCATCGCTCTTTGCTCTATTAATGAGAAGAGCTAGCATATCAGCAACGATGTTAAATAAAATAGGTGACATCGGATCTCCCTGTCTAAGGCCACGTTTGGTCTGGAAGTAAGGACCAATATCATCATTGACTTTAACCCCTACACTACCTCCTGTGACCATGTTACGAACCCATCTACACCATTTGGGGGAGAACCCCTTCATACGTAGTGTCTGTTGTAGGAATGGCCACTTGACCTTGTCATAGGCCTTTTCAAAATCAATTTTGATAATGATGCCATTCCTTTTCCTGGTATGTAATTCATGGATAGTTTAGGTGTAGAATAACTCCTCCTTCCATAATATTCCTCCCCGGCATGAATCTTGCCTGAAGTCGGGCTCTCCACAAAGTATTAGCTACTTTATTCATCTGTTAGTTCCCACTTTAGTGAAAATTTTGAAACTAACATTAAGGACACAAATTGGTCTATCTTCTTTGAATAGTAGTAGCATTCGAGTTTTAGGAATTAGGGAAATTATTCCAAAATTGAGACTAAAAAAGGTCAAGCCTCTCTTGATAAAACTCATGGAAGATGGCCATAAGGTCAACCTTAATCACCTCCCAAAATACCTGATAGAATTCAAAGGGGAAACCATCCGGTCCGGGGGCTTTATTATGTTCCATTCGGAAGATGGCCTCCCTCACCTCGGATTCGGTGAAGTCGGCGATAAGGATATCATTCTCCTCCGCGGTAACTTGTGGAATATCTATAATTTGATCTTCCATCAAAGTTATATCAGTTTGCTCAGGTATACCGAAAAGATTTTTATAATAACTAGTGATGTGGCTTTTGAGATTGCTATCGCCGATAACAACACCTTGATCATTTTCAAGTCTAAAAATATGTTGTTTACGATTGTTTCCCATTAGCCACTAGATGAAAGAACACGGTGTTTGCATCACCCTCTAATAAGGATTTAACCTTGGCTCTCTCATACCATTTTAGTTCCTCTTCCCTCATAAGAGAAACTAAACGCCCTTTTAGGTATTGCTTGAGATTGATTTCTTGATCGGAAAGACAATCGGTCTCGACTTTTTATCCAACCCGTGTAATAGATCTAAGAGTGTCTTCTTCTCTTTCTTATAGGTACTGCGCAGAATTTGCGGCCACCCTCTAAGATATTGTCTTAGCCCTCATGAATTTTAGCTTGCCAACGCTCTAAAGGGTTGGATCTGAGAGGTTTCGTGATTGCCAAATATTTGCAATCATGTCATAAAACCCATCCTTTAGTAACCACCCTCTTTCAAATCTGAATGGTCTACTCACAGTGCAGTGCGTAGAAGCACCGGTGTTAATGATCAGCGGAGTGTGGTCGGAAATATTCCTATCTCTCGGCTCCACGACGGTTAATGGAAACCCGATGCTCCCAATCCGTACTAACTAAGACCCGATTGAGTTTCTCAAAAGTTGGGTTATCCTGGACCAGCCCAAGTAAATTGGCGGCTAGACATAGTGATTTCTCTGAGATCAATGGATTCAATGATCGCATTAAAAATATTCGCCATTTAGGGTCAAAATCCCCGTAGCTTTTATCATCGGGCTCTCGCAATAATATTAAAATCCCCACCAATAACATAGGGAGACTTTCTTTGGAGCACGTATTAGCTATTTCTCAGCGAGAAAAGCACTCTTATGTTGATGTTGTGCAGGTCCATAAATAGAATAAATGACAAATTTGAAGTCATTTGTTTTATATTGTAAGGTGAATTTCACGTAGAATATCGACAACTTGTAAGTTCATATATCATATATGAAACAAGACAGTCCACGGACTTAGAAGCCGGTTCCTAACGTGAGGAACGTGGTGCGGGAACGTGGTGCGTGGTACGACATTTTCAAAAACTATGGAACGAAGAGGGTATACATCTTTAGCTTGTACCAAATTCAAATGGAACGCTACCTAATCTAGATGGAACGTGTTCCCGAACGTGTTCCCTTAACGTTCCCAAAATGCAGTTACACGAGATGCTCTAAATGGCCAAGCTTAAGCCTATTGCCCGTTCTCTCTTATCGGCGGATGGATAGATCTCAAGCTTAGTGTTTAAGACACTTGATGACAATGCGAGGCGACGCTTCAACAGCTCATCGTTCCGTCCCATATTTGGGACTCTATGTTCCTCCAGATTGATCGTGATCCCGACGCGTTCCATCGTGATTGGGAACGGCGTTCCACATTGTTCCGCACCACGAATTGGAACGTCGTTCCCGGACGGAAACGCGTGGCCATGTTCCCGTTCCCTGGCTTCTAAGGTCACGGATCATATGTTATGAAGATATTCAGCAGTATGTTTCTCCATAATAGATACTGGATAGAAAGAATTTAACATTATAAGCTGCAGTTCGATACGAGACAATGCGGTCATTGCCATCTCCTCCTCAAATATTCATTGATTACACATACAATTTTTTTGACCGAATTCATGGATTATACCCAAAGATATAACTTAACTAATTGTTAGGTGTGCGAATGCTAAGTCCATCTCAGCCTCGGTGCAGAACGTAATCTTATGCTTAGGGATTTCAAGACAAGGTCCAATTAGACTGTAGTAGTTGCCATCCCACCCTTAGAAGCCAGGGAACGGGAACATGGCCACGTTCCCGTCCCGAACGACGTTCCAATTAGGTGGTGCGAAACAATGTGGAACGTCGTTCCCAATCAATGATGGAACGCGTCCCCGATCACGATCAATCCGGCGAACATAGAGTCCCAAATATGGGCGGAACGATGAGCTGTTGAAGCGTCTCGTCACATCATCAAGTGTCTTAAACACTAAGCTTGAGATCTATCCATCTGGCCGATAAGAGAGAACGGGCAATAGGCTTGCGGAGCCATTTAGAGCATCTCGCGTCTTGCATTTTGGGAACGTTCGAACACGCTCCATCTAGATTAGGTACGCGTTCCATTTGAATTTGGTACAAGCTAAAGATGTATACCCTCTTCGTTCCATAGTTTTTGAAAATGTCGCATACCACGTCTGCGTTCCCGCATACCACGTTCCTCACGTTCCGGGAACCTGGCTTCTAAGATCCCACCCCGACACTAAAGACGATTTGGCTGGGGGTGTACAAGGCACGAGAGGCGTATCATTGCACTCATGATCATGGAAGTCATTGATAACCTTCGCAAGCTCCACATCTCTATCAGGGTCAGAGTATATTAAGTCTGAGTCCAGCACGTTTTTTAAACCAACCCTATACGAAGGCGACAGAGGCTTCCGGCGATCAATAACCCCAGAGTAACCGCCAGATGGTGGATGCATAATCTTGATTCCTTCACCTTCACAAAAAGTGCAACGACCTGTTCAAGGACAAGCAAAAGGGGAAAAGATTAAATGATGTGAAAAACTGAGGTTACCATTGTCAAAAGTTTGGCCAGAATAAAAAACCATCACTAACTATATCATCTGGACATTTGAAGATAGTGACATATGAGTCGAGTATAATAGTTTTTGGTTGGATCACCGGTTTGAATTGAATTAAGTAGCCGGCAGAGTGGCGCACTGGAACATCTCTAATCTATCCCCCCACACGTCTCCCTTTAGGGGCTTAAGTTAAAGGCAGGTGTGGGTCACTTACAACCTTATCAACTATGGTTCATGTGGCTAATAAACTAAGCTGTTACCATCCATTCTAGTAATAACCAAGTGAATCTCAACCAGAGTCATTTCCTTCCTCATCATGACTATTAACATGATAACAACATGGTTACCACTTTGAAACTTTTTCAAGTTAAAGGAAGAGGACTTACCAGTACATGCATAACTGTAATCATAAATAGGGCAGCAGATGGAAGGCTTTGATTGAACAACTCCAGTAGAAGGTGACACTGAGAATTCAGCAAAAGAAGAGTCTCAATTAGTGTGGGGGCGAACATGATTTGTAGGTCCATCAGTTGCCAAAAAGTTAGCATGGTACAAACTTGGACGATTATGGGATCTGTGTTCCGTCACTCCACATACAAAATAAAGCTGATAGGCGTGTTCCTGCATTGAGCACAAGGGTTGAGAATCTTTCATTAGTCTCCCAGAAGCATGTCTGTGAAATCATAAAGCTAAGTCGATGTGATGGCCGATCGATCCAATACACCAAACAGGTGTGTTACGTTAGATGTCAATTATCAATCATCACCCTATTCCTAAACCCAAACCCAAACACCCTACAAGTAAGCAACGAAGAATATAAGGGTCATTCTCAATGGGAGTTTCATAGGCGTTTCATGCACATTAAATAGGATGTCATATCAGCAAAAAATTCACTTTTTTGTATGAAACTCGAGGAGAGAGAGAATGGAAAAGTTTCATCTTCTTTGAAACTCTCTTGGCACGAATACCAACCATCTACGAGTCATGAAATTAAATGCATATGAAACCGCAGAATGAAACTCTCCATTGTGAGTAAGGGTTCCATCCAAGTTTCATTTCACACATGACATGACAGTCTTGGAAACGGTGCTATGAAACTCACTCTTTGAGACTGACCTAATACTAACAAAGCTGCGAGAAAGCACCAAGCTAGGGTAATAACCAACCAACAATCACCAAGACATCCAGTTAACTGCAGTTTTAAAAGAAAATAACAAGTAGCACAGGGAGGGGTGAGAGTAGTAGACAAGTTTTAAAAGAAAATAACAAGTAGCACAGGGAGGGGTGAGAGTAGTAGACATACCCAAGGATGCTGGTTGCAGTACTTGTGTAGCATCTTATTCAGCTCACTGGAAACAAAGGCCAGCTTGTTCATGTATTTGGATTTTGTTCTGGATATCTTAAATAAGTGGAATGGGGTCAGGCTGCAGCAGAGAGTCTCCTCCTTTTTGTGGTGGCGCAGGCATTGCACTGAGTATTGATTCATGGACTTGAGACCAACAGCCACCGTCGTCCAAACTAAGCAAGCAGCAGCGCATGTAGTTGATGCGCTCCGGCGACAGGGACATAAGGAACGATCCATGCGCAGCGTGCTGCGGGTGTTTGGCAGCCTTGGCGACAGAACTAAAATCAGTGATTTCTCCCCATAATAACCTGCTTTCACTTTGTGGTCTGGAGAGGTCACAATCCAAAGAGTTAAGGTATTCCAAGGCCTCGTGCCTCGACTTGTTCAAGGTGACGCACACCATTTGAACAAGGCCATCAAGGGAACGAGACTCCAAGCGGGACAGAGGCGTGGTGTCAAGAATGCCCCATGGCAAATCAACCTGGGCATCGGTGTCGCGGGAAGGCCATGTCATACCAGATGGCGTTGGCGATGATGTTGCCCACAAGGTCGAAGGGGCCGTAGCAATGTCCGGCGACGATGAGAGCGCGGAGAAGGCTTGGGCTCCTGGGCAAGGCGCCAAGTGCCTTGATGTAGCAGGTACGGATGGCTTCGAGCAGGCACATCTCCAAGACAAATGTGTGCGTGCATGGAGATGCGCCATAATCCACCTCTGTTTCTGCAATAGCAGCCACGGCCTGGTGGCAGTCAGATAGCTTGGTCTCCATGTCCTTACTCTGGAATGTGATGTCAGAGATGTACCCGAGCTGCTGATGGTCACAATGGAGCTGACTCGGATTCTTTTTGCTATTGAGATTTTGGCAACAAGGTCTTCCCCAATACGTGTCGAAATCAGCATGGTGCCATCGTCGGCCCAAGTACAGTCGGCGCCGTTTGGCCGGCACCAGAACTCCAAGTTGACCGGCGGTGGGGTGGACGGCGGCCATTGGCGAGCCAAAAGATCCCTGATCTGAGAGATGTCGCGGGTAGTGAGCTGCTGCTCTGCCGCCTGCAGCTTGGCCAGGACAGGATAGAGCAGGGTGGAGGGTACTGCGCCGTCATGAACCGCGCCAGGACGTCAGGAAAGGGGTGATTCGCGTCGAGCGCGGCGACCCTGAGGGCGGCCCTAAGGTTCCCACCGTCGGGGAGCAGAGGCCGCAGCTGGGACCGGGAGTCGGGGGAGAAGCGGTCGTGGTGGACGAGGGCGATGGCGAGGCGGAGGTCCTGGGAGGCTAGGTAGAGGTAGCGGCAGCCGTCGGTGTGGTCGAGGTAGCGGAAGTAGACGGTCATGAAGCCGCGGAGGCCGAGGAGGGATCGGGTGGCGATGTCCGCGCACACCCGTGTCCTCAGCGTGGGCGGCGGCGGGAACCCTTCTTCCTGCTCGTGGAGGTGGTGCAGCAGGCCGACGGCGTTTAGGATGATGTTGGAGACGGGGTCGGCGAGGCCGAAGCAGAGGCCGCCGGCGTGGATGCAGGCGTCCAGCTCCGGCATCTCCTTGAGGGGCAGCCGGCGCGCCGCTTCCTCGTAGAACTCGTCGATGCGCCTCCTGGTCTCGATGCAGCCCAGCACGGTAACGTCGTCCAGGGGAGGCCGCTTCGCCTCGCCGTGGAAACAGGAGAAGCTCCCCGCTCCCGCCGAGCCCTTCCCTTCATCGAGCTTAGCTACCGAAATCGCGGATCCAGAGCCTACGGTACAACTTACTAATTACTTCTCGCCGTGGATTTGGGGTGCAGCTTGCCACAACTATATATTTGTTTATTTATTATATTTCTTTTAATTGGAAACCGAGTGCAGTTTTGTTAACAAAAACCGAGTACAACTAGGAAGACGCACCGACGCTATGCAACTCCAACAGTACACCTCTCAATCCTAGTTTTTGAAAAAGAAAAAAAAATACTGCTCCAACGTACCCTATATGACCGAGGGGGTGTGGGCGATCGCCGGTCGGGCCTCCAGCGTCCGGTGTCGGCGTCGGGCCTCCGGCGTCCTGTGTCGGTGATCGCCGGTCGGCGCGGTGACGGCGTACTGGCACTGGCAAGGCATCGTCGCGTCGTATCCTGATCCTGATGTAATCCTGTGACGGCTGGGACAGAACGTATCCTGATCTTGATGTAATCCTGATCGTGGACTGATGGGCCTCATGAAGTCATGGGCCACGATAACATGTCTTTCAGGCGCTGGGTAGCAGTTTTTCTTTTTAAAAAAAAACATAAAGGCACAAAGGCACTTCATCAACTACACAAAGTGAGAATGTATGCTACGTCATCGCAAAAGCATCAGTTTATCCTAGCATGAAAAGCACATCATCTAGGGGGGGGGTTGAAGAACAGTGGCACCATAACCTTGTACATGTCGATGAAACATTCGTGGCAGAAAGGTTCGATCTCGGAGAGCACCTCAGCTAGGCGCGCAGCCACCTCAGGATGCAGATCCTCGCCAAGTACCTTTTTGCTAGGCGCGCAGCTACCTCCGGGTTCATCTCCACGCCGGCAACCCCATCCACGGCCACCGCAGGTGCCACGTCGACGCCAGCAGCCCCACCGCAGGTGCCATAGGGGGCAGACTGACAGCGGCAGCCCCATCCGCGGCCACCGCAGGGGCCAGATCGACGTCGGCAGCCTCGTCCGCGGCCATCGCAGGGGCCAGCGCCACCTCGGTTGCCCCATTCGCGGCCACCTCGAGGGCTTCATCTTCAGAGTCAGGAACGTGCACCTCACCCTGGGAGTTGAATCGCAGGCCAGCCCTCTTGATTCGGCACCCACGCACGTAGATCCAGTCCTCCTCAGCTGAGTCGGCGCTTCTTGGCTTCACAGCTGATTCCGCGGCGTCTGGCTTGGCGAGGTCGCGGATCTGGCCGCGCAGCTTCATCAGGTCAGCACCGCCGGCCCTGGCCTTCTTGGCACCTCCACGCGTCCGCCGGCTACGCCGGCGGCCGGCCACAGCCATGGTGACGCAGCAACGAAGCTTCAATGGATGGGCAGGGGTGTGCGAGGAGCAAGGAATGGAAGGGAACGGATTTTTTTTTTTTTTTTTTTACGAGAGAACCGAAGGTTTGAGAAAGGAAAGGGGAACGGAGGCAGGAGGCAAGGCGACGGGTGAGGACGGGGCTCCCTCGATGGGGATTTGTTCTTTTTTTTTTGCCCCTTTTGGGATTGAAACGTGTGGACGGCAGCGCTCCAGCCGCTGTGATTTTTCCTGTCCACCTGCTTTACAGCTCGCAGCCAACATCGAGACATTTTATTTGTGGACTTTTTTGAACCTCAAACGTGAAGATATTGGTGGACGGAGGGAGTACTCCTTATGTGCTCACGGCAGGCGCTGGTATGGCAAGCGCCAGACCTTGCCATACTAGTGGCTCCGCCACTGGCCGTACGTCCACTAGGCTGATAGTGTCGCATCATGGGCTGTCGTGGGAGCCCAGGTCCAGTCCGTCACTGTTTCATGTCACTTCAGGGTGGACGGGGCATGTCTCGAGTGGTTGAAGGTGACACGAGCCATCCGTAGCCCGCTCGCCCCCATACTGGGCAGTTAGCAAGGATGTAGAAGTCCTGGTGCTCGTCCACACCTCGTTTGAGGGCCTATTTGCATTATGCCATTGGACAAGGCGTAGTTCTCCTTCAGGAGTCAGGCGAGACCCAGATCACCTTCATCAAGTTGGACGGCATGGGACCCGTGCCCTGGGGTAGGATATGTTGTCTTGTGGGTCGGCCAAGACGGGCCCACATACTAGGGGTCGAGCGAGGCGGGAGTCTTCTTTGAAGGGTCAGTCGAGTCGGGGCGCATGCTCCAGGAGTCGGGCGGGTCAGAAAGTCTCCTTCAAATGGGTCAGATGACTTGGTTTCGCCATCTCCAAGCTGCCGGGGGCACTAACAACCCATTTCAGATGGAGCTTGTTGCCTGCATCGAAGGAGTGAAGGCAATGTCTTTATTTGGAGCCAGCAACGTCATACTGGAAACTGATGCCCAACAGGTGGTTTGGGCAGTGCAGGGTAATGATTTCAGACTTGCCACTGTGGGAGGTTTAATCCATGAACTGAAAGAGCTTTTGTCAGATAGCTTCGTGTCCCCGCTATGTTAATTATATCCCCGTGAGTGTAATCTAGTAGCCCATGAATTTAGCTGCTTTGGGCGTAGAAGCTCAAAAATGAGCCCTCTCGATGGCGGGAGTGCCTGATTCGTAAAACGTCTTGGTGTCTGGTGATTTAGCCAGCTCGGTTGAGTAATGGAATGAATGTTCCCTCAAAAAAAAAAAAAAAAAAAAAAAAATAGCCCTTCATTTGCCGAATGACTCAGGAGTAAAAAAAACAACAAATAGACTAACAGTATTTGCCCAAACATGATACATCTAAATTTACTGAATGTTTTTATGAAACGATATTTTTTTTTTGAGAATGACACAGTACAACGCAGACACTCACAACACGCACGCACACTCACCCCTATGAACACACGCGACGCGAAACCCTACCCCTATGAGCACCTCCGGAAGACTGGGCGTGATGATCTGGAGATTCTCGAAGTCACCGTATTAGGCGCCGTCGTCGTCGACGGAACGCCGCTACCACTTAAAGCATAACGCCGGAAAATCCTAGGAAAATTCCCAAGAAATGGTGCGAAAGCCTTGGGGGATTTGAACCCGGTGGGTAACGCCCCACCTGGGCCGTCTACCATTGACTTTCTGGCCAATTCGCTTTTTATGAAACGATATAAAACGACAAGATGCCGTTGTTATATTGTTCAGCCTTTGGACCTTGTGGCTTGTGGGCTGGCATATCGCATATGGGCTTTCCGGCCTGCCAGAGAGAGAGAGAGTAGTGAGACGTAGAAGTGCAACCATGCATGCTACTTCTTCAGTTATCAGAGATGCAAAGTACGAAAATGTGGCATGCATCACAGCCTAGCTCGTCTCCAAACATCAAAGAAAAGCAGGCGAATTCTCTGAAGAATAGTTCGGATATGTTGTTCAGTCCTGAAAAATACAGTGCATGTCCTTCAACGATATAAATAACTTGAGGTGTAGAAACAGTAGGTCGATCACTTTATCTTGATGCAAAATGTCAAGTGAGAGTCCCAGCAGGGAGGTATTGGATACCTCAGAAAATGGTAGCGTTTGCGACAAACAAGGTTCAATAATGATGATTATTTTAGAAGGGGCAAAGATGTGGCAGCAAGAGTTTGCTTAATGTTGTCCAGCAACAGATAATGATGTTGCGCTAGAAGATTATTAGAAGGATGCAGGGCTGAGAGAGCGGTGTGTAGTAGTTTGTTCAGAGATCAACTTTGAACAACACTAATTTCAGAGGTCATACGTCAAAATTCATTGACAATTGTAGTATTTGGACAAACAAGGTTCACTAATGATGATGATTTTAGAAGGGGCAATGATGTGGGAGCAAAAGTTTACTTTGTGTTGTCCAGCAGCAGCTAATGATGTTGTGCTAGAAGATTAGAAGGATGCTGGACCAAGAGAGCGGTGTCTAGTAGTTTGTTCAGAGATTAGCAGTTTTTACCGTTTCAAATAAAAAAATACTTTGAACAAAATAAACTTCAGAGGTCATACATCTAATTTCAGTGACAATTGTTGTATTTGGCCAAACAAGGTTGAGAAATCGTGACCAGTTTAGAAAGGGAAAGATTTGGGAGCAAAAGTTTGCTTTGTGTTGTCCAGTAACAGCTAATGATGTTGTGCTAGATGACTAGAAGGATGCAGGGCCGAGAGAGAGAGAGAGAGCGGTGTCTAGTAGTTTGTTCAGAGATCATACTTCGAACAACATAAATTTCATAGATCACACATCAAAATTCAGTGAAAAGGCATCATAAAGTACAGTATAGTACGCATGTGTCCCCCAAATTTCAGTGATGTGCATCAGTATGTGCTATGTAATAAGCAAAGCAAGATGTAATTATTATTCACCTAAACGATTGTTTAGTCCAAGATTGTTTACCATCTATTGTTTAGGAAAACACTGGATGTAATATATGTATGTAGCGTACTCTAATTAGCATGTGCTTTAAAGTTTCAAGTTGTTGTGAGGATGAATTGAAGTAGTAAGTTGTAGCATATCCTATATGTAATTTTCAGAATATCTGAAGTGCTAAAAAAGAAGGGGGTAGCATAGTTTGCCCCTTGATTTTGCGATAAACTGCTGTTACAGCAACCGGCATATATACATACATGCAGTCTCTGCCAAGCATGACCCGCTTGCATACGGCGGAGCTAGAGAGCGAGACGTACGCACAGTGGCAGCCACTTGGCCTGCTGGCATCAACAAAAGTGGCCTGGCCACATCCACATCCACATCCACTTGGTCGGCTGGGCTGGCTGAGGAGGCAGACCGGACCAGACCTTTCCGGAAGTGGCTGGTGGCTCCCTCCAACTGGCGTCCCCAAGTTGCCGCAAAGGAATTCTTCTTTCGCTCTCCCGTCTGTCGCCTGTTGGGCGTTGCTGTTGAGTGCAGCTATCATTCATCTAGTACTACGACTAGAAGATAGTAACCCAGATCTCCCAAAGAAATACTAATCCCAAGTTGTTGCCCAAGTTGCCGGTCGCCTTTTGGATTTGATACCCCTGTCGCCGCCGTCACGCGCGCCAGATTAGGTGGTCGGCCGGCGGCATGTTGCACGCGAGATGCCGCGACGCGACCGAGCACTGTGGAGCATTCTTGCCCCTGGCCGGTCCGGTCGTTCACCTCTTGTGTGGACTGCACTGTGAACCAATCCGATCTGGGGGGTCCCGGTCGAGAGGCTTCGAGCCCTTCGACGGACGCCGTGCGCTTTTTCGGCTGAACTGGTCCTGCAGCACAGGTGCGGCGGGCCCTGGCTCGGTGGATCGCCCAAGTTGCAGCGGGTGAAAAGGGGTGTCACGAGTAGTGTGCAGGAGGAGGTCGTTCGTCGTCACGTCAGGAGATGCAGGGAATGCGGCCGCACCGCACCGCGGCAACTTGGGGGTCTCGCGCGACTTTTGGCAGATGCTTTGCTTACTGGCCGTCGAAGCTGGCCGCGGGCCGCTGGCGTCTCAGACTCTCGGGGAAACAGGAAAGCGCTCGGTTTCCCCGGGGGCAGGAGCACGCCAGCACGTGAACGGTGAATGCGTGAATCGGGCCATGAGAAAACACGATCTGACGGGTGGCGTTAGCGCTGGCGTAAGGCCATCTCCAGCGTACGGCTTACGAACTAACGGATTTTTTTTTTGAAATTTTGCCCTTTTTTAAAAAAAAATTCAAATCCTCTATTGACCTATCATATCAAATCTTTTTGTCTCATACATGGAATACTAAATGTAAGTAAATAAAAAAAATTAATTATATAATTTTGATGTACGCGATGAGCCGAATCTTTTGGCTGGTTAGGTCATGGTAGGACAATAATTTCACAAAACAAACGAAAAATCTTCTGATTAATCATGTGACATTTTTTCCCAAAAGTTGAATATGACTTGTAGCACTATATGCATGGATCCTAGCTCCGTCGCGCCGCATGCATCAAGGCGCGACGCGTGGCGGGCCCCCGATCAACGCCCCCTCGCCATCGTGGATGCATCGGTCGCGCATATATGCGGTGGCGCGACATGTGTAAAAAATCGCCACCGGATTGGCGCAAAACCAAAAAGGGATACCCCATGCAAATAGTTTCAAACTGGGGCCGGATTTGAAATTTTTTTGAAAAAGGGCAAAATTTCACAAAAAAATCCCGAACTAACTCAATTACGGTAGTGTATACTTATCTGTCGACAAATTTTATGTCGTCAAATCTATAAATTTTTTTAAAGTGCAATCGCAGTAAAAAGTGTAGCATATATTTAGCATAAATCCTAAAGCACAAAGTCAACAGATAAATTTAGTGCCAAAAAATATATATCAACAGATAGCTAGCAAAAAGTCAACAATATATTAAACTTTAAGAGAATAAAGAAAAAATACCTTTTAATTAAAAGTTAAACTATATCATTTATCAACGAACTAACATCTCGTATTGTTCGGTCACCCAAAAAGCTGGCCGTCCTTTAGAGATAGAGAGCAAACCCACCTAGCATTAGGTTTAGAAAGGAGATTGGGGAAGTAAGCCGGCCGCCCTGGCGGAGGTGGCAAGTACGAGGTAGTAGGCGGGCGGCAAGCTTGCCGATGGTCGACGGTTGAGGATGGCAGTTGGGGCAGGGAGGTGGAGCAGAGGCATTGGCATGGGTATCGCTCGGCGGTGTTAAGTTAGCGGTGGTGGACATTGGGGCCGGACACGGTGAATAAGAGGTTACCGTGGACAAGGCAGGGTGGCGGGAGTGCGGCGTAAGGGCCTGTTTGGATGACAACCATGATTTGTCACCGTATGTGTGGTGGCGCCACAACTTGTGGCGTGGGAATCACCCGCCACAGAGTGTGACGAAGTTTTGTCTCTAGAAAAACGTGGCGGTCCAACTTGTCTTGTCAAACAAACGTCGACAAAATTTGCATAGCCCCCACACATGTGGAGTGGCATGTGAGGGCTGCCAACCAAACAGCCCCTAAGTGTTGCAGCCTCGAAGGGCTCACTCCTCAGCTTGCACGCCAATCGAAGTTCCGAGCTTATTGCGTTGCTGTGAAGTTGTAAAGTACAAGAGGAATTGCGGCGGCACATGGATGGATCCCTCCCATCAATTGGGCATTACTGAGCACTCCATTTAGGACCCCGAAGAATTTTTATTGGAATTAGCAGGAATTTTACAGATGAAACACACTGGAATTTTTTCAGCGTGTCTCGTTAACCTGAGATGATACATATAGCGTGCGTGCGAGCGTGCATACAAAGATCGTTGCTGTATGCATGTGGCCATCTTATGATACCAATTAATCTGGCGAATACCCGACAGTAGTACTAGCTACAACTCGTAGCATGACCATCAGTGTGCAGTACTGGCAGTCGCAGGTCACTGTCCTGGGCCCGGTATCGGTACCTCGTAGCTTATCTGGAACAGGAGTACAGTAGCTACGACGCGTCTTTATACGCCGCAGTACGTCTACTTCCTCCCAGCAGGCCTCCTCTTGGACGACGCCGACTTCCCAGCTGCATCGTTCTGCTGCCACCAAGAAATTAACACGCACGGTTAAACGCCGCAGTACGTCTACTTCCTCCCAGCAGGCCTCCTCTTGGACGACGCCGACTTCCCAGCTGCATCGTTCTGCTGCCACCAAGAAATTAACACGCACGGTTAAACGTTAAACCCAGAAGTTCTACTGTGGCCCACGCAATTAGCACGATGAAAATAACGCCGCTGCCGCCCGACAGGGCAGGGACCCGGGGCCATTCGCCGGAAAGCGACGTGGGAGGTTGACGGCCGGACGGAGCCGACCTGTCACCGTCGTGACGTCGCCTGGCCCAGGGAAGCAGAGGGACGGGGTATGATGAGACGCACCGGCGAGAAGGACGACGACGACGGCCTCAGGAACAGCTCCTCGAACTGCCGCTGCAGGTCCTCCAGACTCTCCCCCTTGCCGTTGTCCTGCACGTACGTGAACCAAATGTGCACATCGTCAATGGAGATGATCAGTGTGGTTGTTTTGTTTGGATGGAGGTGCGAGTTCTTACGGCGGGGCCTGCCTGGCTCATGGCCTCGAGAATATCTCCGAGGATCTCCCCGGCACCCTGCCAGACACGGAAAACAAAAGTTAAGCTGCTGATGAACGGTCAGCATGGCGGCGGCACCATGTGGTACCCTCAAATTGGAAAAAAAACATGTGGTACGTACGTCATCGTCGCCTTCGCCGTCGTAGGCCCCGACGTCATACAGGATCCTCTTGTTTGGGTCCGACAGAACTAGGCAGACAGATCAGTTAAAAAAATCACATCACTTTTGTTATGCCATTCGGCGTGCAAAAAGTCTCATGTCATATGAAGCAGATTGGTTAGTTACCGGCGTAGGCTCCTGGATCTTCTGAAACCTGGCCTTGGCGGCGTCCGCGCTGCCGGCGGAGCTCCCTGCGCCGCCGCACTTGTCCGGGTGCCATTTCTGCCCACCAACACCACACCAGTGAGCAGAGCAGCAGCAGAGTCGACGAAACAGAGCAGCCCGACAGGACGGACAGGGGAAGCAGAGCACGCAGAGAAAACGGAGGAGGTAACCGACCATGGCGAGCTTGCGGTAGGCGGTGCGGAGCTCGGCGTCAGAGCAGTCGCTGGCCACGCCGAGCACCGCGTACAGGCAGCTGCCTCCTCCGCGTCCGGCCATCGCAACGCAAGCAACCGACCAACGTTCGAGGTCGAGGACGATCGAAACGCCGCCGACCGACTTGGTGCCTGCCTGCCTGCCTGTCTTTCCCCGATCGAGTCGCCGCGATCGAGCTCGAGCCGTGGTTGCTGACTGCTGCGCCGGCGCATGCGCGCTACTTATAGGCGCGGCGCCGAGGCAGCGATAGGCCGGCTGGGTGGGTGGCACTGGCATGGCATGGCAGGCGACAGGCGGGGTGAGCGTGCGTGCGTTGCATCTGCACCAGGAATCTGGGGAGCAAGAGGGCCAAGCAACTTGCGGCTCGCACTCGCTCAGCCCGGGATATTTTTTTTAGTTTTCTACGCCGCGCGCGACACGAGGGCGTGCGTCAGAGCGTGAGCGTGAGCGTGAGCGTGCGTGTGGGCCGGCGTCGGCGTGGCCGTGGCGTCCGCCGTCCACGACCAGCTGCATGGCCCGCCCGGTCAGTAGTCGGTAGCTGCTCCCTCAGCTCACTCACTGACTGAGCCACTGGTGCAGTGCAGCGCGTCGTCGCCTGCGGACTTGGGCCGTTGGGCGGAGCTAGAGGCCATGCTGACTGGACCGGAGGGAAGGGATGCATGGACACTGCATTGGACGCACCCTGCCTGCCGTAGCACGTTTGGCTTGGTCCGGCGGCGTTGCTGGTAGGTACGGCGCGGCGTGGAGATGAAAGGTGCAGCGTACATTCCTCGTATGCAGGAAACGCACGTCTGACGCTACAAGTTCAATGGATGTCCAGCTCTTCGAGGATCGCCCACCCTGCAGCAGAGAACCCAGGGGCTGTTTGGTTTGCTGTACACACATGTTTGAAGGTCGGGTCGTATGTGCGTAGAGTAGCGTAGCGCTTTTTAGCTCTAGGCACACGTGCCACCGGCGATTGATTGGTGGGGATTTCAGATTAGTGCCACCGGCCTCGTTTGGCATAATTCTAGGTTCAGCAAAAACCTCTAACCAGTAACCAGTGGTTCTTTGAGACCCAGTTATTTGTAAATTGTAACTAAAAACATTATATGTAGCTGCAGGGAATTCTTCAATCTACTTGAACAACACTCCCATATATTCTACAAATCTGCTTTCATAATCTCTTGTAATAAGTTTTTTTATAAAGTCAAATTATGTACAATTTTAGGACGTAAATCTGTACTAATGGATTTGTATTCAAATCATCTCAGAAATAATATTGAGTCTTTAGCAAATCATAGTATGTTGTATGATAAACCAATAGTCATATTTTTATTTAACGTTTTTCTAATTACTAATACATTTATCATTTAGGGATGATGAAGGGAGCCGCATGCAGCATTCTATATGGCCTTCCAATCCTAGTGTTTTAGGAAAAGATGAAAAAACGATCTTCCAACAAGCATTTATATAACCTCCCCAATTTTGGGCATGCGGAAAAAATCCCTCCATCGCGCTTATATTTACGCACGCGAGGCCGCGGGCGTATCCTTCCTCGCGCGCGCGAAACGTAGGTCCCCGGCGGCGGTGAAATTTCCGCGCATGGAAATCCATCGGTCCCCTGCTCGTGTTTTTGCTGCCGCGCGCCGGTCCGTCTTGTGCTCCGGGCACTCGAAGTGCTTCAGCACCGCGCGCTCGTCCACCTGCATGCGATCGCTCGTCCATGCACCTGCATGCGATCGAGTTGATTAGCAGCTGATCGACCGGCGATTTAGCTCGTCGTCCAGCCACTTGACGAAGCTGACGACGTCCTCGGTGCCCACGAACGCCGTGCCCTCCACTTCCTTGATCGGAACTGGATGAAGTCGCCCTGCCTCTCCACGTCAGACTTGATCTGCCGCCGGTCCGTCTTGTTGCGTAGCGCGTGATCCCTGCTCATATCTTTGTCAGGTCGACACCGGCGCCGCGAGATGGCCTGACGACTGCCTCCTGATGAGCGCACAGGGGAAAGGTGCGCGCTGTGATGTGCCGCGAGAGGAGAAAGGTGCTCGCGTCGGCCTGAATCACGGGCGAGCGGAGGAGGAGCACCAACTACCTGGCCAACTAAACTCATCTAGTGGGCCCAAATTTGGTTTTGGGAGACAATTATAGGATACTATTGGAGATTAGTAATTTTTTCCAATCTAATTCTTTTTGGGGAGGTACTAAACACATGAATATTGGGAGGAAAATATAGGGTACTCTTAGAGATGCTCTAATAGCTATACCTAACCAACTATGTTTGTGCGATTTGTTGTGATACGATGCAGCATGCATGCAAATAATTCAACGGTAGTCAAAACGAAAGTTATATGGTGAGACTAGGACAGCATATATGGCCTAAAATCATATATTCCTTCGTCACATCATCTGCGATGTCCTCCAATAATGCTTAGCTCAAGTTGCCAACTCGATAGAACCCGGTGACAACACCTAATTTTAGCAAAATGCTAAATTTGGCGTGGAGGACGACTTTCGCATCTAGTTCGTCCATCTTGTCAGTATCAACTCTTCTAGTTTATTTCGTGGGGCTGATTGATCATGGTTCAAGCTACACACAATTAGTATTGATTTTTTTTTTTGATAAAACACAAATTAGTGTTGATGAGGTCATGCTCTTTTCCTCTCTTTTTCAGATCCATTGTACATCCATCATTTGTAATAACACCTCCAAGAGTATCGCGGGATACTATACATACGAAAAATAGGCGGATTTCTCGGCCCGTGAGAGCGCCACGTCGATAGACGGCCAAGATCTAGCTAGGCCCGGTCATTTTTTTAAAAAAAACCCTGAACTTTATTGAAATCAACCCGTCGTTCAGGTCTTTCGATGGGCTGGCCTGCCACTTACTCCGTGGACCTTGGTAGGCCAAATTCGTAGGCCTCTTAATTGGCTGGCCTGCCATCTACTCCGTGGACCTTAGTAGGCTAAATTCACAGTCCTTTTAATGGGCTGGCCTGCCACACACTCTATGGGCGTTAGTGGGCCAAAGTCGGTCCAATGCTTGTTTCCATTATTTATTAATCTTTTTCTTTTATAAATAAGTTTACTAGAGCTTTGAATTTTTGTAGTAAATCATAGAAAAATCGTTAAATAGCAAATCAAATTGATTCGGAATCCTCATGAATAGATCTAAGCAGTGGATCAAAAATATAACATGCTTTAGTAGAAAGTTTTACATATACATTTTCACCTATGTTTTTAAGATGTAAATATGGAAATCAAACGCGAAAGCATTAAACAAAAAATACTTCTAAAATCATATCTATAAATTCATACTCTTTTTTTATAAACTTTGTTTCCTAATTCCTTTACTAAACGCTAACCCATTTGCTGATAAATTTAGGAATTTTATATCTCATCCATCCTAACTCCAAATCACATAATTCTTTCACCAAAAGACTTCTAAAATAAAACCCTACATATTCAAATAATTCCTTCTAATCTTTGGTGATACCCCTTCTTCATAGTTAAAAAATCAAAATAAATAAACAAACCATTTATTCCCTTCTAATTTCTAGATTCCTTCCATTCGTGTTTTGTCAATAAACTTCTTCTTTCCACAAATAAATTAAGTTTTAATCTAGATCTTCTTGCCCACCTTAACAAATAGTTACAACCATTCTTTAGCCACAACAAACATATCCAAAAAATATAATACATATATCTCAATTCTAAAAAAAAAAAAAAAAAGGATAACTCATCCTTCTAAAATATAGAGACCACAAAATGATAAATCCATAATTGACATATACAACGATGGGTAAATGATAATTTACAATTAATACAGACAATCCCACTCCTCCTCCTCGCAGTCGGGCGACACCACAAGCAACCGCTAGCCGCGACGCCACCACCATCAAATCAAACCGCAAAAACTGCGAAAATAGACCACACAAGGGAGGTCGGTGGAGAAGGGGTGGAACCAGCCAGATCTAGAGGAGGGAGGCCCAAACCCTAACGAATCCGTCGCGGATGTGGAACTGCGGCCGACATGAGTGCCACGAATCACCTCGGATGTGGAGCCGCAGCCGACACAAGTGGCGTCGGAGTCGTGGACCGCGACCGGGCGGCGAATCGGAGGTAGAAGGTGCCCGGGGAGACTTCGCCGATACGGGGAGAGAAGATGCGGAGGGAGAGAGAGAGGAGGGGGCGAGGAGCCGAAGGGGTCGGGCCGATGGGGGGAGAGAGACGAGTGGTGACGGGCTCGATTCCGACTTGTCGTCCCATCAACTGAAATCAATCTTTTTTTCGGGTTCGGTGTGACGCGGCTGCCACCACGCGTCACAGATACATTAGCTCTGCGAGAAACTAGTCCTGGACCATATAGGAGTGACGAGTATTCTTGACCCGCGTCACCGTAAAATGGCACGAGTGACGCGTTTCAACTAGACGAGTCATAGATTTTGTATCGCTGACGCATTTTTCTTTATGTCACTGAATTAGATGTCACTGATAAGCTTTTTTGGCATAGTGTCATATAAAAAGCAATTTAGTTACCATTCTTTGTACTAATTTACCTAACTACAACGTAAATAAAAAAAGCCATGGGTGGCCATGCACAGCAAGGCCGCACAGTTTTTCTAGTTTGTTCCTTAAAACATGGTATTTGCCAACTCCCAAATAAGTGTATCTCCGAGAGATCGTTAAAACGTTTTGCAAAGCTAAATATAGCTATTATTGACCCAAAAAGACTCCAACAGATTGTGTAAATGCTCCTCTAAATTCCGCTCCTTATGTGACATTTTCCCGCATTGCGCCTCATCTTCACACAAACGTGTCGTTGCCAAAGGTGCCAAAGATGACAGGTCCCATGACGTGGCACATTTAAATAACAACAACAACAACAACAACAACAACATAGCCTTTAGTCCCAAGCTAGTTGGGGTAGGCTAGAGATGAAACCCATAAGAAACGAGTACAAAAAAGAACATAGAAAGGCACAAGACAAAAGGATAAAGATTAGGGTAGATAGAAAAGGAAACAAAGTCATGGTTCGAGCACGTTAATAGCTAGCCTCCAAGCGCTCCTATCCAAAGCTAAATCCTTGGAGATATTCCACTCCTTAAGGTCTCGCTTAACCGCCTCGTCCCAAGTCGGTCTAGGTCGGCCTCTACCTCTCTTTACATTATCTACCCGCTCTAGAACTCCACTACGCACCGGCGCCTCGGGAGGCCTCCGTTGAACATGTCCAAACCATCTCAACCGATGTTGAATCAATTTCTCCTCGATAGGAGCCACCCCGACCCTATCCCGAATATCTTCATTCGAACTCTATCCCTTCTAGTATGCCCGCAAAACCAACGCAACATACGCATCTCGGTCACACTTAGCCGTTGGACATGTCGCCTTTTGTAGGCCAACATTCAAGACCATACAAACATCGCCCGGGCGAATCGCTGTCCTATAGAACTTCCCTTTTAGCTTCGTGGTACCCTCTTGTCACATAGGATGCCGAAGCTTGATGCCACTTTTAGCCAACCTTCTTTTTTGATTCTATGTCTAACATCTTCATCAATGTCGCCATCCTTACGTAGCATAGATCCTAAATACCGAAAAAGTATCCTTCTTGACCACCACTTGTCCATCCAGGGTGACATCCCCATCCTCGTGCCTAGTCGGGCTAAAGTCGCACATCATATACTCGGTCTTGGTCCTACTCAATCGAACCCTTTCGACTCTAGCGTGTGCCTCCACGGCTCAACTTCCTATTTACCCCTGCTCTACTCTCATCCACTAGCACCACATCATCGGCAAAGAGCATACACCAAGGGATATCACCCCGTATATCCCTTGTAACCTCATCCATCACCGAGTAAATAAATAAGGGCTCGGTGCTGACCCTTGATGTAGTCCTATGTTAATTGGAAAGTCACCGGTATCGCCATCACATGTCCAACACATGTCGTCGCATCTTTGTACATATCCTTGATGAGGGTAATCCGATCACCTTGCCTCCTAACATCCACTACTCCATCCTTAAGGCTCCTATCTATCGGGATACCTACACCATTCCTACCCGATGTTGTCCCCGTGTACCAAAGCTTGAAGCCGTGCCCTCCACCTCTTTTAGCCTTCGGCCCTTCCATTTGGTCTCTGAGCGCATAGAATATTTACACGCCTCCTAGTTGCCGCATCGACTAGCTCTCTCAACTTACCTGTTAGGGACCCTACGTTCCAGCTACCTAGACGAATCCTAGTTGGCTCGGCTAGCTTCCTTACCCTTCGCACCCGTCGAGGAAAGTGCAAAGACCCTTGCTCATTTTTTCACTACACCCGGGCGCGGATGTAGCGCCCACTAAGGTTGCGACGACCCGACCCTTGCTCACTTGTTCATCGTGCCGGATCACGCGATCGGACGCGCCACTAAGGGGATGGCGACCCGGCCCTTGCCCATTTGACACCACACCGGGTTCCGATGTAGCGTGTCGCTAAGAGGGTTACGCCCCAAATCCAATTTCTTATGGGTTTCATATCCATTAGAGTGGTTTGGGTTTTTTTTGTTGGTTCGCCAAACCTAACGCAACCCTCCTCCTTTACCCGGGCTTGGGACCGGCTATGTTGAGACGACTCAAGAAAGTCTTCCAAATCAACATAGGTTGGAGTTGCACATTTAAATAACAAGAATGGAATTTTTTACAAAACCTGTTGTATTAGTCTAGGTTTTTTTTTTTTTTATGGGTGTTTCATTCTATAGAATAGCTAAATTAGGAGATTTGGGAAACATTTTTAGCCAATCTCTTAGAGATGCTCTAAGTATGGGTAGGAAAAAAGGTCATCTCCAAGAGTATTCGATATTTGAGTTCCTAAAATATTGAAGACAATTTTACAACAGGAATCCTATACTATTTCTAAATTATCATATAACCACCTTTATATATTGTTTCTATCTCGTATATTTACATCAGGAACCTGTCCTGCTCTCTATTTTTTCCCACACCCTTCCACCATTAGAAGGCCGCACGGGCTGTTTACAAATTGCCAAAACATGAGAAAGAGATAGAGGTACTCCTGGAGATGAGATTTTCTCCTTCCCCCCTCCCCAAAAAAAAAAAAAAACATGGATGGAAAGAGATATGGGCTGCTCAAGTAAGCCAACTGGAGATCGAACCCATAAATCCCAATAGGGCGTGGCCCATTACCAAAAGGGTAGCAGCCCACAGCGGGACCAAGTTTTTTTTTTTCATCTTCATTTTGCTTCTTTTCCCTAAAAATATTCTGTCATTTAATTATTGGTTTTATGTATAATCTAATATTACCAAACAATTATGTGTCAGTCTTTTTCACTTCCCACAATGCTCTTCTAGTAGTTCTCTCACCATATCATAATATGATATGGCTGGTTGGTTAAACTCGTCCCCATCTTGCATAGCCATTCATCTCCTATAGCGTTAATGTCAAATGACAGAATGTGCATGCTCCTAAGCTGAAATCTTGTAGAATATGTGCTGGAATTCTACTCAAAGGGTGCGAGATTCGTTTTTTTTTTCTTTGTGATTGGAAAGGGTGAGACGATAGGTAATTTTTTTTGAGAATGACACAGTACAACGCAGACGCTCACAACACGTACGCACACTCACCCCTATGAACACACGCACGCAAACCCTACCCCTATGAGCACCTCCGAACAGGGGGCCGTACCTAGGATTTGGAGGCCCCGAACAAAATTCATGATGGGCCCTAAATTTCAAGAAAATCAAAGCATGCTTTCACTTAATTATAAAGCTTCAAATTTATATAGGTTTTACACTACTAGTCTACTAGGTACAAATTAAATCTTAATGCTAAAAAGAGTAAAAACTAGTACACAAGTAATTAGCACCATAGCAGCTAGCATAGCGGACTAGTAGTAGTTGTAAATTCGAGGCCCTGAACGGTCGCACACTTTGCACCTGCTAATCGCCGCCCTCGCTTCAAGGACCGGGCAGCCGGCGGATCTGGAGATTCTCGAAGTCACCATAGGCGCCGGAGATTCTCGAAGTCACCATAGGCGCCTCGTCGTCGACGGGACGCCGCTACCACTTAATGCATAACGCCGGTAAATCCCGGGAAAAATCCCAAGAAAGGTCGCGAGCACCGGGATTTGAACCCCCGGTGGGTTAGCGTCCCCACCGGACCGTCCCTACCATTGGACTACAAGCCAATTCGCATACGATAGGTAATTTGGAATCGAAGTCGTGCGGTTGAATTTTGTGCACAGCGATGTCCAAGCCGGAATGGACTTTAATTATTTACTAGGAGAATTCCCGCGCGCGTTCTTGCGGGAACGAAGAATGAATATAAAAGAGTCAAAATGTTATCCACTTAAAATTAGAAAAAAAGAATATGTGTATATATATATATGTATACTATTTTGAAGCTTGGGTGATAGAATACTGTTTAGCGCTACGACCGTAGCGCCGCTTCCTTCGAGCTGCCAATGGCAAATAAATGTATTATACAACAACCCCTCCATACACAACTGAGTATCACCTGTCTGTGGCTCGCGTGATCACATTGGGTCATATTCTGCCCGTGTACCCGGCACTAAATTGATTGCCAATAAATATTCCCACAACATATAGTATATGCAAAAGAACAAAGTTCAATAGAAAGCCCTCATTGGGTGCAGGTAGATGCGTCAAAAGCATTGGAAGGCACCAATATATTACTGAATGTCCAGGCATGGATGACAATATTGAACTACGAAGGAACCTTTTTCTTAGCTACTGCCAGTAAAAGTTCATACAAAATTCAGTTATGCAGGTAGTTATCAGGATGATGAACTTCTGAAATATCATTGCTAACTAACTGAAATATCATTGCTAACTAACTGAAATATCATCGCCTGAAATTACATTGCAATTCAGTTCATTCAGTACATTCAATACACCACGATTACTAACTGAATCTGATGTTTCAAACTGAAATATGCACATGCCGTCTACACACTTGCAATTTAGTTCATTCAGTACACCAGGATTACTAACTGAAAGTCTCAAACTGGGTTCAGCATCAGGCAGGCACGACGCGTGCATCTCCGCCGGGCGGCAGCAGACCTCCTTCCTCGGCGCATCTTCGCACCGCATCGGGACCAAGGCCCAGCCACTCCCCACCGCGGAGATCGACGCCGCTCCCCACCGCGGAGATCCATGCCGCCCGACCGCCACTCCACACCGCATCGGGACCAAGGTCCAGCCACCGGCGGATGGTGGCACGGGTCGGCACTGTCGCTGCAGGTGGCACGTCCTCCACCGGAGTCCTCCGCCCGGGATCGCCGGGCGTCCTCCATCACGAATGCGTCGCCCGCTCCGGCCGCCGACACCGCCCACCGCTCATCGATCAGCATCTCCACGGGCGTAGCCGGCATCTCTCACGCCGGGGGCTCGGCAGCCGCACAACCACACTCGCTCGCTTTAAATAGACATCGTGGCCTGTACGTAGATGAAGGGTCGAAGGGGAACCGGCAAAAACGATTGGGAGAGCAGCGCAGGAAGCCAGGGCGACGCAGAGTAAAGCCTTGATCCGTTTTGGCCGGTGGTGGAGGCGGGGAGCCGAAGAGCGCATCGAAGGAGGGCTAATTCCATCGGTTTTGGCTGCTGGGCGGTTTCAGGATGATGTGGCGGACGGGTGAGGCTGCTGAGGTGGCACCGCATGTCGAGAGAACCAATCGGAACCCGCAGAACTCCCTAGTGGGGGCTCTCTCTTATAGGAGATTTAGATACGTGGGCTTTTCGAACAACATTTTTAAAGGCATCTCATGGCATGTACTCACACAGATCTTGGGCTTATTTGACGGCTCATCGTAACAAGAGAACGGGCAATAAGTGGGCCAGACTTCCTTACGGGCCTTATATAGTTATAAAAGCTTGGCCTGCTTGTGGTAGGAAAACCAAAAGGTGGCTCTTTTTCATTTGATGAAAAAAATAGGTAGCATTCCTCCCTAGCCTTAGTTTTCAGAAGAGGTTCTTTTATGTCTTGTCGTCTATCTTTTGTACTAGACTTTGTTTTCCTTATGATATAGTATCAATTGTGAGGCACTTTTTTTTTTAGTGTCCTTTTATCAAAAAAAAAAAAGAAAAAAAGAAATCAAAGTTAAGAAAGCTAATATGGTAGATAGCAAGACGGATTTGCGTAGTGGCAGTCGTTTTGAATTATCAAAGTTTGTATATTGTCCAAACTGGATATAATATTAATGCATAATACAACTAGTTCATAGATATATAAACAAAAAATTGAGCTGACATCTGAATTCCATACTCAAATCCATAACACAGGCCATATTTGAATCCTTGGGTTTTTAGCCACCCCCCCCACCCCTCTTGTAGCCCCAAATAGCCCAAGTGTATCAAATAGGGTCTATTTGCAAATAATCCACCCAAAAAATCCCCGGGGTTTACCTCGTCTCCAAAAACGCGCCCAATGTAATGACCGTTTGGTTAAATTAAATCCGAATGGCACAAGTTAAATTTTAGAGGAACAAGACAAGGGACTGGGGCGATCGTGGAAAGAAAATAAGTAAAAAAAAGAGAAACAACAACTGAAAGAGGCAATCCATTGATCGATCCTTAGAGAGTAACTCTTCTTGGCTCGAGAAAAAGCAACCACCCTCTTATTTTGTTGTCAGGTCTACAAATATAAACGTCAATTAACCGACAGAAGATGTATGCTAGCTCCTAAGACCACCCCCAACACTCCTACATGGCGTGCTGCCCCCAAACTTACCCACCCGATAAAAGTAGCCAACTCATCTTGCTTGTAGCTTGTAGATGTGTCATATTCTATTGCAGGAGATGTTATAGCTTGGCTGACATAAAGCATGGAGCTACTAGTTTTGTGAGAAAATAAAGAAGATAAAAACTGACATGCAAAGAGCAGAGAGAAGAGGGCAAGGACAGGGAACTAAAAAGAAGCTGCTGCCTCCATTGTGTGTTGAGTTGCTTTAGATGTTGCTTGTGCTACTTTTCTTTTGGACTACCACTGTCATATGCCACCGTTGCAGCTGCCATAAGCAGATCGTACGGTCTTACGCTACACACGAGTTATGCCTCCAACGGTCCAAACATGTCTAGATGACGTAGAACCCGCACCGTTGTGGTACGTGCACGAGTTGAAAGAAAGGTACTCTATGCAAATGCAGATGCTGGCATGACGTGTCATCCCGGTACGGTCCTTGCACAGGCGTACGTACGTACTCGTAGGGCCTTGCGTTATTATCATGCAAAAGAAAAAAGAAGCCATGAATGAACCAACCGCATGATTGGGAAAGAACTGGAGTTATCCACCGCGCGCTTCTTCAAAATCATGGCAGACGAGATGATTGCGCCAAACAGCTGTCACAAGAATTTTCCGTACGCAGCATGACAACAACACACTGCAGGAAAAGCACAGTAGTACAGTATATACGAGCAGTGGGGGATGTTTGATAAATTTTGCCTCGACTTGCTTGCACAGAGATCAAGATAGAACTAGTGTGGTTTTCAGGTGAAGTGGTCTTGGGGTTTGTGATATCAGGATTTTGCTTGCTGGTGAAGGAGAGCCATTGGCTCACCCATGCTGGATAATTGACAAATCCGTAATTGTTGGTTTTATTAATTGGCTCACCCATGCCTTGGTGAGTGTGCAATGTGTTGCTTTCATACTTTCTCCGTGTGTTCTCCGTTCCTTGTTACTTAGTTAGCATACGAAGAAGTTGCTTGTAGTAGGGTTATGGTGACGAATCTAGAAATATATATGTAAAATTCCCGTTTCAAATTATAAGATGTTTTGGCGCTTACGGATACATCGTATGTAGATATAAAATAAGATCAATTCCTCTTAAAACGTCAAAACGTCTTATAGTTTTGAACGGATGGAGCAGAAATGACTTCTTTATATATTTGATATAGACAACATAAGTTCATTGTTTGGAAATCATAGAGACACAAAAAGAAAAAACAATTGAATCAAATCAATAGAAGGAATGATCATTACCCGATTTGAGATTCCATCCTCCTTCAACACTAGGACATCTTCTAAGTCCCTAAACTTTCCTATAATGTGTTGCAACAATTTTCTCCATTTTGTGAATTCCTATTTTTTTTTAGGACTTCTAGCCTCGGTTAGTGAGGGAGTAGAAAATGTTTCTATTAGAATTAATTAATTAGCGAGCCATTAGGATAATCATGTCATTAGCAACTACTAATGACCGTTCCGCAGAGTAACCGCCAAGAAAACATTTCTCTCCCAAATAGGCATCTCTTCCTAACAAAGCCAACTGCTTTTTGTATATATACAATTTGTGCTTCAGAGAATAACATAGAGATTCATTTGACATTCACAATTTCTATCAACTTATGAATCGGGTACAATCGAGAAGTGGGGGTGTTGAAACTTTGATTGTAGTATCTTTATAAAAAATGGAATTCTAGATTTGGATATGACCAAACATCTATGACTTCCAATAGTTACACTATGGAGTTACATTATATGATTAATTTAATGGTAACTATAAAGTGTCCTAAAGCTAGTAGTTTTTTTAATATAAATCAAGTTGAAATTAAAGTTGTTTGACTTCTCAAAATGCGGTAATAACATTCTTTTTTGAGATTAAGTGGATTCATTCGTGTACCAAAATAGGATATTAATTGATCTAAGAGGGTCTTAATGGATCTCTAGGGTAAAAGCCTATTACCAGGGTCTATATATAAGAGGGCCGGGTCTAGGGGTGACTATCTTTCCCAAACCCTAGCCGCCACTCCTCTCTCTCTCTCTCCCTCACCATATGAAAGTCTTAGTGTGTGTGTGGTGCTCGCACATCGATGCAACATCTTTCATCCCCGCATTCATGGATAATGTGATTTTGTGAAGATGTTACTGCATGCTATTACTAGGATGTTGATCGATGATGAGCGCAAGGTGAATGGGCAAGGCGGGTGCACGCGAGAATTTTAATCTTGATGAACATGTAATTAAAAGTGTTTGGAGCTGCGTTTCCTCCTTGAGGCCCCATCGGCCTAGCCCCCACGTCCCCCTACACAGGCGCGCGACACGGGCGGCGAAACCTAATCCCACTACTGTCCCTTCCTCCCCCACCCTTCCACCATCCACGCTACAGGAGGAGGCCGCCAGGAGGCCCGTGCGGCCCCTAGGATGGAGGCAGCGAGGCTCTCACCAGGTCTAAGAGGACTCAGTGCCCATGGCGGCGTGGCGTGGTAGCTACGCAGAGGCTATGTAGTGGGCAATGATAGTTATTGTGTGTGGAGGCATCGAGGTGAGCTCGTTGCACGGTTATGCGGGGTGGAGGTTCTTGCTTGCCGTCGTTCCTTGCTGGTGACTGAGAGGCTGCTTTAGCTCTCCATCATCTAGATCCTGCCATCCTGCGGTTGCAGCTGTTGCTGCCCATGTGGATCTGCTCAAAGCTCACCGGTGTGGTGGCAATGTGATTAATGCAGCGAGGGGAAGTGGTAGAGGGCAGGGGATGTGTGACTTTAAGACCCCCTGCTTTGATTGGCTGGATGTGGGCACGCACTAGTCAAAGCCATGTCGAATCTGTTGGCAAGACGGCGACGATGCCTTTGGGCGCCGCCTTCCTCCTTGGAGGCGTTGCCATGATGTTTCTCTCACTCCGGCCAATAGTAGAGGTGCGTCAGACGTATCGTGGTGGCGCGATCGACAGCGTCTTGCTTGAATGTGTGCTAGTGATGTCGTGTTGGTGTGGCTAGCGGGTACCAATGGCGACATGGTGGCATGACTAGAGGAACCTGGTTGCTTCTTGAAGTCCAAGAGGCTATGGCTCGGCGGCGGCAAGAGGAAGCAAGGGGACGTGGAGATGATCGTCAAATGGGCGGTGAGTGGGCAGCGTGGAGTGGCGGTGGTAGCGAAGTGGAGGTTCGTGTTGATGACCCAATCCGGTCAAGCAACATTTTTTTTCAATGGCACGGGGTGAGATGTGTCGGTGAAAGCTTTGTGTTCGTGCATGTTGTGTAGCTGAGATTTCGGTGGCGGCAAGATGAAGGTAAAGTTGATGGACGGCTTGGCGTTATGAAGTCACATCGACGACGAAGCAAGCCTGGACCCTTAGAGAGTCCAACAACGGGGGTGGCAAGGCACCCGTGCACTTTATGGTGGTGTTTCCGAGGCGTGTGTGTGATGGTGGATGGATGGGCGAGGCCCACACGCGTTTGAGTTGCTTTGGAGGTCTAGTATCTAGTGCAGTGCTTCGGTTGTTTGGTGTGCAAGGTGCAGTAGCAGTACTTTGGCTACGGGTCTTGTATGGCGATGGCCTCTCCGTTGTGGTGCGGTGATCTTCTCTTCTAACTTCTGCTAATGTTGGGTCTAGCTGGGAGATCGACGATTGTGCATGCATGACCCGAAGACGAAGACGACATGGTTGGGGAGTCATGGTAGCTACACGGTTTGCAGCGGATTGCGGCCCAGTTCTGCATGGCAGCAACTAGTTGGTGTGGGACATCGTCGGTATTGATGGCGCTTGCGGCGAGGGCCACTTGTCGGTCCTACTCTTGGTTTGTGGGGACGTGGTGTCGTTGATTGTGTGGACTTGAGTGGAGTTGTTACGCCGTGTTGATGTCTCAATCCAACCGGTATTTTTTTTAGTGAGTGTCTTTGTCGGTCATTGTTGTATCATTATGTCCACTCTGGGCTTTTCTTCTTTTTAATATAATCTGCAGCTCACCTACCACATGCTTTAAAAAAATGAACAACCAATTAATCCTAGTCTTCAAATCTTGATGAACATCCTTGTTTAACTGGTTGGTCTGATCGGCACGTACAGTGGCCAAAAAAAGGGGGCCACATAAAACGTGCATGATTACGAAAAGCCAATTATAGTGTACTACTATGAGTTTAATGCCCCTCAATTTGTTCACAGGAAGGAATAAAAAAAAAGGGTTATACCGTATACGTGTGTACTCAAAAGAAGAAAGAATCCAATGTCCATTGATGTGTTCTTGTTGCTCATCGGCGTCGGTCGTTAGTACAAACACTAATGGGGTTTGAATCGTTTGATTAGGACACGCATAACTGGCCTCCAAATTAAGGCGACACAGTTTCCGTCCTTTGATTTGTGGAGTTGATAAATGTAGTGTGAAATAAGTAGCACAGATTATTTGGACTGAATGACTAATTCCGTGCAAGAGGTTGTACGAAAACACTGCATGGGTTCATATGTGTATATGTTCTCCTAGCATCAGTACTTAGCAGGGCTCTGAAAACACCCATTACACAAAAAACAAACAAAAACGTATTGGTAGGTTGGGTTAGGCCGTAGACAGGCGACCTGCTACCAGCCGGCAACAGCCAACTAACCTCATCAGATAGCCTAACCCAGGCCCAGCCGTCACCTAAACTGAAGGCAAATCGTCAAAATATTCTTGTCTAGCAGCACTCCTCCCTACCTATGTTTTTGTAACGACGCATTTCAGAAACTGAAATGGAGAACCATATCCCCTAAAGGCTAAACCTCGAATGAGCTAGCAGTACTTAGTTAACTAACTCGCCGCCGGCAGGGCCAAATCATGGTGTCATCCGTGCTTTAATCGGCAAACAGTTGTCACTCTTTGAACAAACCTTTGTCCGGAGAAAAGGCGGCAGATTAAACTAGTGTGTGTAACTGCAGGTTGGTGGTGATCTTTTCAATCAAGCAAAAAAGAAGGGGTCAAAAAGCTAAGAGAGAGAGAGAGAGAGTACCTCTTATTATGTTAATTAATTGGTGCTTCAAATCATTGCAAATTTGCAATGGAGTAGGATAGAAAAAGAAGGGTTTAGCCGTAGACTAATCGATCACACTAATGACGACCAAGCAAGCAAGAGAGAAAGAAGGTCGGTAGCCTGCAAGCATCCGAAATGAGCTTGCACGCACACTTGCTTGGCGCAAGTGGTGGTGGCAGCTGCAAGGAGAGTCTGCGTCTCTGCGAGCTTGCAGCCAGCCACAGCTTGATTGGCGACGCCTGCCTGTGGACCATCATCTTGCGCAGCTGTGGCCTGTGGTCTGTGGGGCTCTTGACACCTCGAGTTGACCATCTGATTCTTCAGATTACTCTGCTTATTTTGCGTGATCTGCGGAGGCTAATTAACAGGGACTACTAAGCTGTCAGCTCCGGTGTGATGCTAATCAACAGGCGATGGCCTTTGCCCCGATGCCAGCAGGGAGTCGGGAGCCCAGGTACACAAACGTGCGGCCTAGTATTTGCCGTGAGAGTGGAAACACCTGTCTCTCTCACGGCAGATGGAGTTTGTTTTGGCACACAGCTGTTCGCCCCCGGGATATGCTTACTAATGCTAGCGACTCTTCACTTAATTCTCTCCACTGGATTGGAAGACAGGGACCAGGGTGTTGGAATGAGAGGGACTTTTTCGCTTTCGATTCCAACCAATTCCTTTGTAATTCTGAATTCTCTATCTCAGAACTGAATATAAGCTTTATGCATTGAAATGTACATGTGTGGACACAGATCGATGTTCAGACTCGAGAGATCGATCTTACTGACCAAAAGAAAAATTAAATGGAAATGTCTATTACACGAATCGAGCAAATTAGATAGAAAATGGAATGAAATAGAATGTAAATGTCTATTACACGACCAACGAAATTAGAGGAAATGGAATTGAATGGAATCCAATCAAACCAAAGGAGCCGGAATTAAGAGCAGCAGCATCGGTCTTGGGCTACCTGCATAGATGGTAACTACGGTAATAACAATCAAATTAACATTTGATGAAAAATGTAAAATCGGCAGTGCGTGCCTCTTTTCGATTAGCACGAACGCCGAGGACGATTCGGCAGTAGCACGATTCTACCCCCAGCAAGACGCACGGAATGATTGGTTTTGTTTACCACAGCCATGGTGAGCTTCTTCAACGCCGGCGGGCCGGCCGGCCGGGGGGCTCTGTGCGTGCGTGCGCCGTGCGCGATCAGCACGCGTAGTAGTCGACGAGCTCGTCGAGGGACTCCGGCTGCGGGTCGGCGTTCTCCAGCATCCACAGCAGGTGCTCGAACAGCACCACCTCGCAGCCGACGACGGTGGTACCCGCCGGCGCCGCCGCTGCTCCCCGGTGCGGTCGACGAGGGTCTGGAACAGCGGGTGGCTCACCAGCTCCTCGGCGATGAGGTACCGGCGCCGCGACTTGCCGACGTACACCGGGTGCAGGCCCTTGGGCACTTCGTCCGCGCCGTGGAAAGACGACGCGCCGTGGCCGCCACGCGCGACGTCGTCGCCGGAGACGATGGCGTGGCCGTCGTCGACGTCGCTCATGGCCGGTGGCGTGCGGGCGATGCGGCTGGACGAGTGCCACCTCCTGATCATGCACCGCAGCTTGCCCAGCCCGCCCTTCGCCATCGGCTTGGCTACCCGCTACCCTCCTCCGCCTCTTCTCCTTGGTGCGACGACGCGGTAGCCAACGACCCACGACCAAGAATTCTGTGTGGAGACAGAGTCAGAGAGAGAGGAACAGAGAGGTTTTAGGGAGAGAGGATTGAGGAGAAGGGTGGTGATGATTGGGAAGAAGGCAGCGGAGGCGACGGCCGGAAGCTGCTGCTTATATAATCGGGAGCTCCTCGTCAAACTTTGAAGGGCGAAGTGGCCGGGGACCGCATGTCCAGAGCAACAGGGGCCGCGGCAACTGGCCGGGCCGTTTTAAAAGGTCACATGTAACAGTACATTACAAAGACCAGAGTACATATACTAGGGGAATAAATTTCTAACAGAAAAAAAGTACTCCTCACGACTAGGCATAAAATTGTAAATCTCGTAAAACTACACAGAGAAGAGCTTAACAAGACATTTAAGTAGGGTCTACGAATTTTTTAATCTGTTGAATCGAAGATTTGTTGTAAGATTTAGCAGACTCAAGGATAATTTGGAAGAAATTTTGAACCATAAGGCAGTTTCTTATGTCAATTTTTTTTGTATTACTGTGTTGTAGGCGGTGGTTTAGGGTTTGTTTGGGTATTGGAGCCTCGAAATTATTTTTCAAATTATCGACCTTGTAGCTCTCACGACCCTTCAAAAGCAAACTAAGCGAAACACGGTAAGATCACGATCTTGATTGCAAGGTGGATGACCTAGGGATTGCCCTAGAGTCACAAAAATCAGCTGGAAAGAAATCGACACGAGATCGGCGGAACCAAGAAAAATCAGCACAACACGCAAGTCGGCGGACGGTGCGACGATGAAATTTTCCCTAGACCGGTCGGCCCCCGACTAAAAACTCGAAAAACACGATTCTTGGACACTTTGCCAAAATTTGTACTTCAACTGTCCGGCTTAGATGCCGGACTGTCCGACATTCAAGCTTCGGAAGCCCGATCGAAAATGTTACGAGATCTCGGACTGTCCGGTCATGCTCGAGCAACGCGACCGTCCGGGAGGAGATCCGGACCGTCCGGACGGCCGGGACCTGAAAAAAACAAACGGTTGTAACCTGCTGGACTTTTCTCGGACTAAGGGCGGTATCGCAGCGTAGAGGGAACCGCGGACTATCCGCACTTAATGTCCCGTGCTGAGTCAGCAACACGGCCGTTCGAGCCCCAACAACCCCGACGGCCGGACTGTCCACGCCTAGGTGTCGGACTGTCCACGCTTGTAGAAAACAACATGAACAACAGCGCCGGTGGCGGTTCTTCTCGCCCAAACTCGAATCAACCTCAACCAAAACATGATCCTAGGTCACGAAATTAGGTCCAAATGATCTAGACATGTGGGTGACCATCTTCCCCTTGGGAATTTTAGATCTCGCGGAGCAAAACGAGAGGAAACTTAGATCATCAATATCCCTACCAAAAACGCGACACAAACACAAAATCGCTTGAATCTGTGGACACAAGAGGACTCAACCAAATTCCTTTGATGAATCTCTTAGGTTCTTGGTTGTGAACGGATTGCAGCAACAAGAATCGAAGAAAGCGAACCACAGACGACAAATCGAGCACTAGAAGGGGAGGAGATAAAAACTGCGAAAATAGAACACAAGAGCACCAAAAACTCAGAGCAAAATCACAACATAGGTGAAACGATTTGACCCCAAAAGCCCAGAGGGCATGCACACACTGAGGGGTGTGCTTTCTATGAACAGATTCATAAAATAGTTATCTGGACCTCTCCAACTCAGAACAACTACAGACTGGGAAACCCTAACTGAAATTGGAAACTGGAGAGGCAACTTGAGATGGAGGGTTGCCCTCTCTATTTAGTCTTGGTCACAATGACCATATACCCCTACTGATACAATTGCTGAAACCACTTAGCTAGGGGCATAATGGTCAGACTTGGATATCTTCTGATCCGGCGGCCACCGCACCTCCTCGTCTGTAGCATTGCTCCACGCAATCTCCCAGAAGCCTCCATTAATGTCGTCCTTCCGTCCACGAAACATCCGCCCGGGTTTTGAGGCCCAAACCCGTGAAATCTGCCACCGATGGTTTTGAGGCCCAAACCACCAAACCCGCGCCCGTGGTTTTGAGGCCCAAACCACGAAACCGGCCACCGGTGGTTTTGAGGTCCAAACCACCAAACCTCCAACGCATGCCACCGGTCATGACTGCCCGAGTCGCAAAGTCATCCGAGCCGCCCGCTTTGCTTGCCCGCTCGCCGTCTTGACCCAATCGACACGGTCCTGCCACGTTCTCTTGCATTCGTCGATGTCCCGGATGTCACCCACCATGGCTAGCCACCTAGCGATCCGGTCCCTCGGTCCAAGCCTTACGTCTGTCCTTCACCTCCGCGGTCCGTCGGCCCGGCACGTCCTCCTTGGCCCCTTCATCACGCCGTCAGCTACCATCTTCGAGCTCCACACCTATACAACACGTACCAAGAGATCGTCTTCGACACACTCCACGTGTGCCGGTGAACATAGCTGAAGCATAAAAGATAATGGAAAATAGAAATAAAATGTTGACCGCTGACAATCACTCAATCACACAACTAAACACATTTGACCTAAATCAACCATGTGTTCGCAGGTTTAGCTAAAACTATTAACATATTTTAGATTAGCTAAAATTAATAAAAGCTATAGCTAATAAAAAGAAAAGGCTGGTTAATAAAATGCTAGAGTCAACTTATATAGACAGGTGGATTGTTTATATGTACTGTATTTGGTGCTAGAAACTAGTTGGAGCCACCTAATGGATTATTGCTAGTTAGGTTATTTGTCCTTATTTGTCATTCAATAAGCTTACCTCTGTTTGGATGAGCCATAACTTTTATTAGCAATCTTTTATTAGTTGTAGTTGATCCAAATAGGCCATGCGGATTTTGTAGAGGTACCGCATTAAGAAAGCACATTTGGAAAAGTATTTACACAAGTAACTGATGTACTAAACACCTATTAACAGTGCTCCTCTGTTCCAAAATTGTTAGATGTTTTGACTTTTTTAGATATAATATTGTTTTTATTACATATCTGGACATATTTGTATATCTAAATGCATAAGAAAGGCTAGGCGTCTTATAATTTAGAATGGAGGGACTGGATCGACAACCCATGTATTGCTACGAGACTTCCTTAAGAAACAAAAGTGTTCCATATATATTTGAGTTGGACATACATGTGTTATTTGATCAGTTATGATAAAAAGGCAAGGAAATGTAAAAAATCCAATATAAGCAACTAACAGAATATTATTTCAAACTATAAGATGATGGAAAAGCTTGACCAGATTGTAAATTTAAAATAATTATTGTAGATAGTGAAGGATGAAGTGGATGGCTTGTATGTTACTAACATTGCAAAGAGGTCCACGTAAATGTCGCAAACATTTATTTAACCTACGTTATATTTGTTTTATTTTAAAGAAAACTATTTCTAACTAACTATTTGCTTTGTCGTCACAGTCATTAGTATAATTGAAATCCTTGAAAATTAGAGGGTTCCAACTTAAAATCCAACATCATTGACACCAAACTCCCAGGATACAACCGTAGTGGCTCGAGAAGTTTAAGGGTGTGTGCCGTGGATCTGTTAGTAGAAATTTTGGCACAGCTTCACTGGTGAGCTGTATCAAATAGGCCCTATTACATTTAAAACGGTGACAGAGAAACTTTTTTTTTTTTTTTTTTTTTTGAACATTAGGGGTCAAGAGCATCTCCACTGGAATATATATTGATGCTCCGTGCCCCAAGGCAAGCCTGTTCAAAGATTATATAAACTTTTACAGCATCCCTGAAAGGATAAAAATTCTTACAAATGAAATTTGCATTCCAGCTCTCAAAACGCCAGTCCAGCTTTCTGCTAGCTAGGTTAGCATTTCTCCTAGGAGCGAACCATCCATAGTTTGACCTCTTCGATGCAGGAGCCGATCGAGAAGCTGAGGAAGAGGAACACTTCTGTATTCAGCTTCGACAACTCCATTGCGTCGGTGCCATACTTGAGAGCAGACAGCATTCTGCAGCTAATCCTTTGTAGTATGTACGTTCTGCCTGCGGCTGCCTGGCTGCAACCGTCGCCACAGTGAGTGGCTGTGGCATGCGATGCAACACAATACTCTTGGCCCGCACCGTCACCATGCTGTGGAGTGTGGAGACTGGAGAGCGAAGCCTTGTACGTAAGGCCGTACGTAATAACACGCCACCCAACCTCGCTGTATCCAAGCTGTATCCGAGAGGGTGCTGCAGCTGCTGGACTGCTGGTAGCCTGGCCCAATGCTGAAATCTGTTGTCAGGTATGACAAAGTGTTTAGTTTTCATCCTAAAAACTTTTCACCTATTACAAGGAATGTTTAGGCACATACATGAAGTACTAATGTAGATAAAAATACCTAATTACACAGACCGTGATAATTTTATGAGATAAATGTTTTAAGCCTAATTAGTCCATGATTTTATAAGAATGTTGTGCAAACATATGTTAATGACGACTAATTAGTCTTAATAAATTCGTCTCACAGTTTTCTAACAGAATCTGTAATTTGTTTTTATTGGTACTCCCTCTGTCCTAAATGTTTGTCTCTAGAGAACCGTGTTTCCCTCACAAACACGTTTCTCTAGAGACAAACAAAAAGAGACGGAGGGAGTATCTGAATACCCGATCCGACATAGCACGTCACCTCCGATGTGACACCTCAAAACTTTGCACCCACCAACTGTAATATCTGAGGTGACATGAATATGCAGATAAGGAGCCTTCTTTAGAAATCAAATTCCTAGTTGTGAGAGGTCAATTATTAGCAAACTACAATATTTCCTACTATTAGGCCACATCCTTTGAATTGAAATCCATTCTAATAATTGCAATTTAGGTACAGATCAATTAAACCAATATGGTTGCATACTGGTTATCTGTATACTACTACTACTGGGCATGTGAGGGAGATATTTATGTGCTACATTTCTGTTGTATGAGAACGAACCGAGGAGTGTACTATAATTTATTAAGTAAAAACATAGCCTGATGATCTATAAAATTAATTGCTATCTTCCATCATATGAATTTATGATAGGTTCATATCTGAACTTTGAAAAGTTATGAAATTTAAAATTCCATACTAAATAGTCTAGTCCATTAAGTAGATTCCAATTCTACAATCCGAACGACCTGAATAGATTATATATTACAAGTCTTAAACTCTGAATCGTGGCCGCTGTTCTTTCGTTCGCCGTATTGTATCATGGCGTCATTTGGTATTATTGCCATAGATTTCTTCTTATAAAGAAGCCAACTGAGGTCCTAGTTTGCGGAGAACGTCACGGAGTTTTGAATTCATCCTGTTATATATCTGTGCTGGACTGCTGGTGGAAGCATTAACAAGAAGTAGCAAACAAAACAAAGGATAAAAGTGATATTCCCCTCTGTCTCTTCTCCATCGCATATCTTAGGACTTTCCGATATTTTCCCCATTCTTTACTTTAGCAATCTGCAGCTTCTTGATTCCAATTGCTCTAAACAATCATGACATCTTGCAAATTGGAAAACTTTCAGGTCACAACATCAGGCCGCAATCTCAACACATGGTTGTAGCTAGGGAACGATCCATCGATGAGATACTAGAGGATCTCCACGACTCCACTCCAGATTGAGAAAAATAGACTCTTCTCCTAAAAACCTGTCATACCCGACGATGAAGTAAATAAAAAAAAAAGCTCTAGTAGATTCCCTTTCTCAATCCCTTTTTTTCTATTTTTTTCCCAGGGTCGGCGGCGGCGGCACTATCCGTGCAGCTGCTCCAAGATCGTCCACGCATCCGACACGGGTACGCATGCGAGTGCACATAGTCGGCGGATCGATCAAGGTGGAGGAGCAACGGTAAGGGCACACGATTTCAAGTGTGGGCGATTTGCCAGCTTCGGTGGAGGCGATCTACATCCAATGAGTTTCTTTCAAGTTCATTTTGGTGCACGTTGTTCAAGGCGTGATGGCTGATTTGATAAACTGCCATGAAACGATATCGATATCTTTAGCACTATCTTGAGTAGTAAACTCAAATCTTTTTGGATGTAGTAGATCTTTAGTACATATATCTTCATGTACTAAAGTTTTTTATTCTTAGCTTTTGTAATAAGTTTGGGTGTGTGTGGTCACGCATAGGCTTTAAGCTGTGTGCGTTACATCGCGAGAGGCCGGAATTTTAATTCCATTATTAAAAAAAACTGAGGAGATCCAACGGCCTTTTTTGTCAATCCCCCTCCTCTTTGTGTCACTGCCAATTTGGGTCCACACTGGCTGTCACCGTTGTGACACCGGACGAGTGCCGGCACCCCATGGGGCACGACGTCGACTCTTTGAAGTTTGAACTAGAGCGGATTCTCCTGTTGGTGAATGGGACCTTCCCATGGTCGGTTACTTCCACGGCTCAACCGCCCAATGCTATACTGTTCACAAAATCAATGCACGAAAGATCATTTGATGATTGGCTCATGAATCACGGACAAAATACTCCGGTGAACCGTGAATCCTCCTATCAAAGCACCGGACTAGCCGGTCCTTATTTTCCTCAGCTTCCACGACCACTATAGCAGATCACTGTGCATTGTGTGCAATACTGATCCACTGGGTTGATTTTTTTCTATGTTTCTTCACTGCAAGCTGGCACTCCATTCAGCTACCCTCATCAGATCATTCAGTCTTATTAGTTTTTTTATTGCACTTCAATAATTTGACATGTTTATTTGTTAACCTTCTTCTTGCTTTGCAGTGATTTGAACCATTGTGAGTGTCGAGTGTCGACAACATCATACAGCGGTGATGTATCATGTATGCAATATTTTACTGCACCTTTAGGCAATTGTATCGCATCATTTCCGCAGAATGTATTGACCACATAAGAAGTTAAGAACAGAGCATAGAGCTATCTTGGTCAAACAAACAAATTAAATTACTGACGATAGTGACAGACATGTGCAAGCAAGTTTCGTGTGTCGCTATCTTTCCTTTGCTAAGGCCAAACACATTCCTCTTGTCTTCTTAATTTAGATTTGGGTGAGACACGCTGATGCTTAGGAGCTTAACCATGGCCCATGGGAATTGCTCAGAGATTTCTGCCCTTGCATAATTGTGTTGTGGACTTGTGGCAATGCCAATGTCGATTGATCATGCAGCAGCATGTTAAGTTGCACGCACCGACCGGTTCAACCCAAAAGTTTAAGCGATTGGGAAGAGGTGGGCAATGCACTTATACACATTTCAACACCCCCACGCACGTGCAGCCGAGAGAGACGCAAACGTGGAAAATAAAGGGGCGGAGGACTTAAATTGCCTCTACCAGATTCGAACTCGAGACCTCCTGGGCTTGATACCATGTTAAGTTGCACGCACCGACCGGTTCAACCCAAAAGTTTAAGCGATTGGGAAGAGGTGGGCAATGCACTTATACACATTTCAACACAGCATACTCTGACGTGCATTTCTACTACACAGTGACACTATTTCGGCCCTCAGCACGCTGAAACTATGTAAAACAAGGAAATAACAGAGCTTTTAGTGACATGAAACTGAGATGTATGTACTCTCTCTGTCCCTAAATGTTTGTCTCTAGAAAACCGTATTTCCCTCACAGACACGCTTCCCGAGCGACACACATAAAGGGACGGAGGGAGTACGCAATTAGCTCCTACATCACCCTAGTTGATCGAACAATGCAACAAAGTTCAGTGGTTTCTCCATCATGGCTCATGTAGCTCACAATAGTGTACCTAAACTAATCATCTATGCATCTCAACATAAATACATATTAGTCCATCTAAATTGTGACTCAATCACCAATTAGCGCAGTTCTGAATATGTACAATGTACACACATAATAATTGAGTGGGTGTCGATCGACGGAGAGTTGGTTGTTCTCTCCAACCTCTAAATAAACTTTTTAATAGTAATAAGCTCTAAAAAGTCCAAAACTCCAAATAGACAAGTGCCTTTCTCTATCTATATATACATTGGTATGCAGAGACAAGTGCGGGACACCGATGCAATTTGTAGGGTGTGTGTACCAAAGTGCACGAATGAAATAATTAAAATATTTCCCAAATAGAAGTACAGATACACTAGAGTGTGGCGAGGCATACAGTAGTTTAGTCAAGCGCACGCCTGGAGTATACTTTAATCAGGGCAACTACTACAAATCATTTGATGTCTCCTCCTTTAGCTCCTTGCAAGAATCAAGGGAGCCAGCCACCAGGTTGGGCAAATAAAGGAAGCAAACAAGAAGAAGAAACAGATGTGCAATATGCTAACAAAGGCATCCAACGGACCCTTCATCATACTTCTATTTTTGTGTAACCCACACCCAATTTTTGTTAAATAAATAGGCAATTTTCAGATTAATTCCATAAAATAAATCATGATTAAAAGATTTACTAGATAGAGCATGTCAAGCATACTAGCAAAGCATGAACACATAACACAGATCATAGCATAGCATAACCGCATATCATAGATCATGGCAACAGGTGTAAACACAACTAGCACACCAGATAGATTGGATTGACTGAACATGACTAACATAAAGATTAGATCTCGAGAATACCTGACTGACGTTGATGACAACGTAATGGAGAGGTTCCCGAAAGCGAAGCCGAGTTCCTCCAGGTCGCTGTCGCTGTCGTCGATCGGTGGCTGCTGAAGACGTTGTCGACGAAGACGGCGCTGGGACGGTCCTCCGCGTGTCCTTCTCGGTAGACGAGCCGTGACGAAGATTGGGAGCAGTCGCGCGAAGAGCGCTTCCCAAAAACCTTATTCGCCTTCTCCCGGTGCAGGATCGCAAAGACGACGGTTCCGGAGACCTGCTCGCCCGGTCGCTGGTGCACGCGAACGATCGGGCTGGAGACTTGGCGACGGCGGCGCAGCAGCGAGAAGAGGCAAAAACCCTAAGCTTTGAATTGGATGCGTTTAGCGTGGCCGGTGGTCTGCTTATATAGTCCGGGTGAACCGACCTCGTGACACAATCACGATCTAAACCGGTTAGGACTCTGCTGTTCATATTTGATTAGAACTCTGCAAACCAAAAGACCAAAAACTAAATCTGCAAAAGGAGACCGCGCTCCCGCGAGGCGAGGAACCGGATTTCGGAAGACCATTCACGCCGCATGTCGTGCGCCTTTCGCCCGCCCCCGCCCGCCCGAGAGGCGAAGCGAGCGCGTGTGGAGTTCCCTTTCTCCTTCTCACACTAGACTTGAGAAGGTAGGAACAACTTTCATATTTAAGTTGGTCATCTCCACCTTCCACAAGCAATGTGGTACTAAAGGATTCCACCACTCCCTCCTTCCATATTCATGAATGGGCCTTTGAGATTTCTTTAGGAATTTCAGAATTTGTTATTGGGCCAAGCCCACTTAACATCTAAATTTCAACAATTTTTCATATACACTTCTATTCTTCTAATCTTGTAATTAAGCTCTTGTCTGATCCTACACATGTTACACATACACTATCTATATGTGATTAGTTCGCATATACTCACTCCATCCCAAATTATATGTCATTCTAGAAATTTTGAAAGACAGAGTTTGTCAAGTTTGAGTGTGTCTTTGCGCGGGATACACACTGGTCCGCATAGCTATAGCGCCAAAGCACAGTAGTGTCTCACTAGTATGGGGACCGTGACACAAAACTTTTTTTTTTCTTTTTTGCGATGAAAGACCGTGACACCAACTTGACGGGCGGTCAGACAGAGGCCTAGCGGTAGGCCAAAGCCCAGATCGACGGCCTGCGGGCGGCAGGCAGAGGCGTCGAGCGGAAACTGGGGGGGTGTTTAGTTGGTGAAATATTTTGGGTTGGGCTACTGTAGCACATTTCGTTTGTATTTGGTAATTAGTATCCAATTATGGACTAACTAGGCTTAAAAGATTCGTCTCGCACTTTTCAGCCAAACTGTGTAATTAGTTTTTTTATTTACCTACATTTAATGCTTTAAAAATACGTTACAAGATTTGATGTGACAGGGAACTGTAGCACTTTTTAGGTTACTGTAGGGGCAACTGAACACCCCCTGGGGTCAACGGCCGGTGAACCAGACCTGGCCAGGCAAGCAACCAAGCAGGTAGTAGTGGCCCTGCATCGGTCAATGTCAACTTAAAGCTCCGGTCGATCAACTTGCACAATGACCAACGTGAATTCGTTTTTTTGTTCACTCCAATCCGTCCACCTCCGACCCGACACCACCTACGCTCCACTCCACGATGTCCTTCACCATGCAGCCACTGTCCATGCAAACCCCTACCGGGCACTCACTCATTCGACGTTGGTTCTATGACATCACCATCATTAGGGTTTCGCCTTCGAGCACCATCTTCTATCTCCGGCAACGGCATACTACTCACCCTTCGGTCGTCCGGAATGTTCATCTTCTCCGTCGACCCATCTTCAACCGCGTCGCCATACGGCGTCCTTCCATCCGGTGTATGCGCCATCGGCGCCCTACGACCCCGTGAGTACGCCGTGAGTCATCGTCTCGGATGTTTCGGTTGTGCTTATCCGTCACCGGACCACGCTGTATTCTGGTCTTCTCCGGAGGACCTTTACGTAATTTGGCTGCTTAATATATAAAGTATAAAAAAAAAAAAAAAAAAAAAAAAAAAAAAAAAAAAAAAAACTCTGGTGGATCTGTTGTGTCGTTCTATGGCCCGTGGGCGACTTTTTTGATCGGGGCAGGCAAGGCAAAGCTCCTTGGTCAACGATGTTCACGCCTGCATCTCATCTGCAATCTGCATATTGTTCGCTTCGCTCTGATGGCCGCCTCCCTGCATTATTGGCGTTCGATCGCTCTGACTTGTGAGCGCACAGCTGCCACGTACTACTACGGGCCGTTCGTCCGACGACCCATCATCTGGCCACTGTTAATTATCATCGAACAGCCGATCGTGATCTACAAACTGATGGCCGGTCGGTCGAGTTGCTGGGTCACGTCCGGTCCTCGTATTCGAAAACCGAAGGGAACATGCACGCTGCGCGGCCGACTCGATCGTGTGCCATACATACATGTGCAGGTGGTCAAGTGGCGTAAGTACGTGCCTGTGTACGTTGACAGGTACCGGTACACCACTGTCACGCACGTGCTGTGATTGTATTCATCCTTCCTGAAACACAGACGCATGTGAGAATCGAGGAATTGATAATGAGGACGATGAGGACCCGTATCGATCGTGCAGGGGCAGGTGTTGCATGCGGCGAGACGGCGAGGACCCGTATCGATCGTACGTGCAGACGCCAACTACAAGAACCGCACGGTGCGATCCACAGTACCTCACTACCACCAGGGGCGGAGCCAGGGAATTATATATGGAGGGGCTGGGGGCTGGACAATCAAATACCTATAGTGTACTATAAAATTTCAATATATATATATAGAGAGAGAAACGGAGTTTTGATCATATATTGAAACACCAAAATCTCTATTAAATAATAAATTATTCATGTTGCGAGAAATTTGCGATGAAAAATATAACAACAAGCAATAAGCATGTTTCAATTAAATGATTAAAGGGAACTACTCCCTCTATTCCAAATTGTAGTTCACTTTTGCTTTTCTAGATACATTGATTTTGTATTGCACATAGTTATACACTATGTCTAGATACATAGTAAAACAAATGGATCTAGAAAAGCTAAAGTGAACTACAATTTGGAACAGAGGAAGTAACATGTTTCAATTAAATTTTGCCCTCACAGTCATCAATAAATTGATCGGTTGTAACTCCACTGCAATCTTCTTGTCAATGTAAATTATTAAGCAATCTCTTAGGAACCCATCTTTTATCTTATTATGTGTCCTGGTTTTAACAAGTTCCGTTGCAGAAAAGGCACGTTCTGTTGTAGTTGTGGAAACTAGTAGAGCTAGAGCCAGAGCCGAGCCAGAGCCAGAGCCAGAGCCAAAGCCAAAGCCAGAGCCAGAAGGTGAACGTGTGGACGAACGATGAACCCGAGCTAGCATACAAACGATGAACCAGAGCCCGTGCCAGAGTGCTGAACCAGAGCCAACAGCGGCCCTATGGCGGCAGCTGAACGTGATCGTAGGCTCGTACTCTAGTGGATCGCCCCGAGAAGGCCAAAACTGACTGTTGTATGTAGTGGCAAGATTTGGCTACGTAGGAGTACGTACATGGGTTAGTATTGGTGCCTCATGGGCTGGTGCCTGATTATGCACAAAATACAGAAGATGAGAGGAGTTACTAATTCTTTTCACTAAACATTGGATGGGGCCATGGCCCCAGCTGGCCCCGGCCTGCCTCCGCCACTGACTACCATAGAAGGCATTTTTTAGTGTGGCTTCAGACGCCAACAGAAGAACCATACGGTGCGATGCACGGTACTACCACAAAAGGCATTTTTTACGACGGCTGTTAACCCTCTCTAAGGGCTCGTTTGGAAAATCCCCGCTGTTCCCCGGGTGTAACCCCCCGTATGTAACTGTGGACCGTTCAAATCTGATGCATTCGAGATTGACGACACTGCCTTCCCCGGGGCGCCGCTCTCCGACCTCGGAGGTGCGGGCGCCACTCCCCGGCCTTGCCATGCTAGCGGGGGAATCGCTCCCCGACCTTGTAGCGTCAAGAAAAGGAGCGGCTCCATGCATGCTCGCGTGCATCAGCCAGAAATAGCACGGTTAGTTAGTCTCACCCCGGGCGGGGATTCCCCGGGGCTTCTCGGGTTCCCAAACGAAGCCTAAGGGCGGCTGTTAACCCTCTCTCCCTCGCGTGGAGGCTTCCCCTCCACTCACATGTGTATATACCTTATTCTGGATCCCCACATATTATACAAATACGACTAGAATTGACTATTTGACGCCCTAACTGGATTCAAATCAGAACATGGTCAACTATAAAGTTTCATAACTTTTCAAGGTCTATAATTTTCATTTAGGGTGTTTCCCCGTACGAGGTCGTTTACGAAATTTGTATTTCAAATTTGACACATTTGAATGTAGTTTTAGCATGACAAAATGATTTTAAATTAAAAAGTGGTCGACTATAAAGTTTCATAACTTTTCGAGATCTACAATTCTTATTTAGAAAGTTTTTCCATTCGAGATCATTTGAAAAATTCAAATTTCAAAATTAGACTTTCAAACACCCTGCATTCGAGGCATCAAATGAAGTAAAATGAAAAAACTTTTCCATCCGAGGTCCTTTTAAATAAATTTTTAAAAAAACTTCATTTGATGGCTTTGTCAATATTGTCTATTCCTCCGTATGTACACTTGCTTGTCGATGTCCCTAGATGTCCACCCATGGTCAATCTTCCGACCCCTTGGCCCCTCGGTTCAAGCCTCACATCCATCATCTACCGCTATCATTCCAACGGCACAACATATCTCTACTCTCCATATCCATCGATGGTTTCTGTTCTTCACACCTGCACACCATAAGTCATGAACTCACGCTAGGGTTAGTCTCAAGCTCAGCCGAAGACTGATCATCTCCTGACAAATCTCTCATCATAACTCAATGTACATGGGCACTTATCATCCATATGTTGGGATACCTGCACACATATGTCCGTTAGGTGCCCGGCCGACTGGATTGCACTTGCACGGTTTTGATTGGAAACAAATCCGCCAGCATATGTTCTGACGTGACATTTCCTTGATACTACTCCATGTGAAGCAGTGACGGGCTTGCTATAGCTGAAACAGTCCCTGAAAATTATAACAAGCAGAACACAACAACGCCTCTATCGTCGTCTGTCAGTCTGCATCCAGTGAGGTACAGTAGTAGATTGCATCAATTAAGGTGCATAGATTGCGAGTTGCTCTCCAGATTGAATTTGAGCATTTATTTTTCAAAGAAAAAAAAAGATTTTCAAAAAGATTACTGGATACTGCACATATCAGTACACGTCTGAACACATAATAATTGAGTGGGTGTGATCGACGGATGAGATTCGCTTTTGCATCCACCTGTGTCCTCCGGCTCCGGTCTTCCTTCAGCATGGTAGAGTTGGTTGTTCTCTCCAACCTCTAAAAATAAGTGAGCTTATATGTTAAAATAGTGAGCTCCAAAAAGTCCAAATACATATCACATTCTTTCGCGGACCAGCTGCCTTTTTCTATCTGTAAATTGGTAGTATGCAAAGACAAGTGCGGGACACCGATACAATTCGCAGGGTGTGTGTACTAAAATGCGTGAATGAAATAAAATATTTCCCAAAAAGAAGTGCAGATCAACTAGAGTGGTGAGTCATAGAGTAGTTTATTAGTCAATTGCAGGCATCAGTCTGATTAAATCAGGGCAACTACTACAAATCATTTGATGTCTCCTTTAGCTCCTTGCAAGAATCAAGGGAGCCAATCACCAGATTGGGCAATAAAGCGAAGGAAGAAGGAAAAAAAACAGATGTGAAATATACTACAAAGGCATATATCGGTCCTCTTCGTACTTCTAATTTTGTGTAACCGACAACCCAAATTTTCATATACACTTTTATTCCTCTTATCTTTTAATAAGCTTTTGACAGATCTAGTACACATTTTACGCGGACACTAAGGTTTGTTTGGATCGTGGCGCCTTAGGTGAGAGCTCCCAGCTAGGCTGCCATCATGTGTCAGGCTGGATTTTTTTTTGACAACAAACAAAGATTTCATTCATAAGTTAACAGCAAGATGCTGTTAGAACCATTACATTGTGAATGGTTATATAACGGAGTGCATCCAAAAGCGGGCACCCATGAGCATGAGTCGGATTAGTATATAATCCGGAGAAAACTAGTTGATTGGCCTGTAAAGCAAAAGAGCTTTGTCTAGCTAACAAATCCGCCATTTGATTATTGTCTCTTCTGATATTGTGCACTGATGATGTTGTACCTGCCATGGGAGAGTGCACTATTTGGATATAAGGCTTAATTCGCCAATCCGGTAGATTGGAATGATCTTCGCCGTTGATGAAGTTGATTAGCAGCCTGTTATCAACAAGAAGACTTGCATCTGTTGTGTTCATTCTGTTAAGAATGGAAGCAGCGAAGGCGAGGCCTGCTGATTCCGCCATGATCACCGAAGAGGCCTCCTGCATAACTGTCTTGATGAACATGCTGAGCGGAGGAGCTATATCTGTTTTGACAATGAAAATGCCGAGTCCTGCTTGTCTTTGGCTGGCGACAGGCACATCCGTGGGGGATAGAGGCATCTAAATAGCACCGCACACCCTGCAAAGAAGAGAGGAATTCAACAAGGTACCTGTCTGTGGCAATCTGCCGCTGGATTGCATTCGGAGGGGTGACTTGGAGGTGAAGGACATGTTGTTGGTGATCTCCGCCTAGAACACTGCCAATACCTGCATCCAGAGAACTGTTACCTTGCGGCTGGGGCATCTGTTGAGCTTGGTTGGGCAGGGTTGTCGTGGCCATTTGTGGTGCTTGAGTGTGGACCTGTTCGCCGAGTGCCTGGAAATGTGTGTGCATATGTGCTTGAGCTGATTTATAGACCTGAGAAGAGGTCCACGTTTTCTTTTGAAACCTGTTGTCATTACGAGCTTTCCAGATATGCCACATTGTAAACAAAGTTGTACAAAGAGTAGTTTCTGGTGGGTTAGGGGTAATCAAAAGGGGGAGAGCAATTTGGACACCATCCTCTGAAGATGTAATAGTATGAGTTGGGAGGGGTGGGTTGGCAGTGGCCCATACCTGAGAAGGCAACTGACATTTGAAAACAAATAATTATCATCCTCAATTGCACCACAGTATGAACAATGTTGGTTGATATGAACAGAGAATCTACCTGCTCTTTCTCCCGTGGCAAGAGCTCTACGAATGAGCCTCCAAGCAAAGGTTTTAAGGAGATGAGGGATTATCTTACTTTTCCATACCTCTTGCAAAATGAGGTTTGCATCATGGGAAATGCTTTTTGAGCCTTGAGTTGGGAGAGTGTGGTTCACCTAAGAGGTTAAATGTGAGTAGATGGCTTTGGTAGTGCACAAACCCATTGTGGCAAGGGTCCATCTAAGAATGTCCGGTTGGTCAGAATGAACAATTTGAGTGGCCTCAAATGCTTGGACAGCTTGTGAGAAAGTGGTTTGAAGCATGGTGTGGTTCCAAGAGTGTGTTTCAGGCAGCCAAGGCGGGGGGTTATTGGTGACAGGAAGGAGAAGGTGATCATAAATGTCTTTCCAAACTTAAGACCAGAGGATGACAAAATAGAAGAATTATTGGTAATCGGACGCCTAGAAGCCACGCGTTTGCGCCAAGTAGCTTTGCCGAGTCGGATCCAAACAGACCCTAAGCACGTGAGTTCTCATATGTATGCAACCTAGCTACCTGTGAATCAGTTGCCGTTTGCCAACTCAATCCGTGCAAGACGACACGTTTAGATGGCAAAATATTTGCCAAAAGCACTGTTCCGAACTCCTGTAGCACGTTTCGTTTGTTTGTGGTAAATATTATCCTACCATGGGGTAACTAGGCTCAAAAGATTCGTCTTGCAATGTACATCTAAATTGTGTAATTAGTTTTTTTTTACCTACATTTCATACTCTGAACATATGTCTTTTGGTGTATTTAATGTGATGTGATGGAGAGCGAGTCTAAAAATTTGCAAGTTTTTGGCAAAACTTTAGCCATCTAAACAAGGCCTAATTGGTTTCGGTTCTATTTATGACCTGGCTGCTGTGAGAAGTTGAATTGGCATGCAAAAAACAACAATGTTTTGAATTTGCGTGTCTATTTCAGGACCGTGACACCAACTTAACGCGGGTCAGAGAGGACCAGCGGTAGGCCAAATCTAACCCTGCCCTGTACGGAGTACAACGTAGTACGTCCTTGGAACAATGCAGCCCACGGTGGCCTGCTGTGTGGCGATCGGCGGCGGCCTGCAGGCTGCAGGCGACAGGCGGCAGGCGGAGGCGCCGAGCCGAGGGGGAAAATGGCGTCCACGGCCGGTGGACCAAACTAGGCCAGGCAAGCAGCCAAGCAGGTTGCAGTGGCCAACTGGCCATGCATCGGTCAATTTCAACTTAAAAGCTCCTGTCAGCCTGTTGTGTCATTCTGTGGGCGCGACGACTTTGTAGATCGGGCCAGGCAAAGCTCCTCGGTCAACGACGTTCACGCCTTCATCTGCGTTCGCCTGTCGTTCGATCGCTCTGACTTGTGAGCGTACGTACAGCTGCCACGTACTACTACCGCCGTTCGTTCGACGACCCATCAACTGGCCACTGTTGTCATGGAACGTCAACAACCGATCGTGATTTACAAACTGATGGCCGGTCGGGTTGGGTCACGTCCGGTCGTATTCCAGAACCTAAGGGATCATGCAGGCTGCACGGGCGACTCGATCGTGTGCCATACATTGATACTTGTGCAGGTGGTCAAGTGACGTACTCCCTCCGTCCCTATGGGTTCGCCGTTTTTGACTATTGAATTTCATGTTTGATCATCCGTCTTATTCAAAATATTTATATAAATAATAAAATAAATTAATCAATATTCAAGTATCTTTATTGATAAAATAAATCATAACAAAATAAATTATATTTATGCAAAAATTTGAATAAGACGAATCATCGAAAAAAGATGGCACGGAATCCAGGGTGACAAACTCAATGGGACGGAGGGAGTATGTGCTTGTGTACGTCGACGGTACCGGTATACTAAGTTGTCATGCACGTGCTGTGCTGTGATTATATTCATCCATCCTGAAACAGACGCACGAGCATGTGAAGAATAGAGGAAATGAGGAGGACCCGACCCATATCGACGAGAAGCGGCACGGTAACCGTTAAGAAATCAAAGTTCTCAGTTGCACACAATCACAGAGAGCAAGAACAGAGAGATGAGAGGAAGAGAGTTCTTTCTTGTTTCATATATGCTGGATGTTTTTGTACGTCTTTCACAGAGAAAGTAACCTCCTATTTATAGCCAAGGAGGTGAGGATAAAACAAAGTGTTACAGGATGTGAACCCTTGGACTTCTTCCTTCCTCTCAATAAATTGGCCACAAGTTCAAAGTCTTTTGTTCATACTGCTTCTAGACTTTGAATTTACAACACTCCCCCTTGGCCAATTTATGCTATGTGTATGCCTTGTTAAAAACTCCCCCCAAAAACCCAAAGGAAAAAAAAGGTAGGAGAAAAGAGTACATCACATGCACTGCTCATGTCACACTTGTTGCCTCGTTAAAAACCTTGCATTAAAAAACCCAGTGGGAAAAACTCATGAAGGAAAAAAGAGTACAACAGTTGATCTTCGGTTCAAGTCTTCGTGGACTAACCGATGCAACTTAATTCGGTCTTCGGGACCTATCGGTCTTCAGGGACTAATCGTGACCTTCGTCATCTCAATCCTTTTATGGGCTTTGATTCACATTACGCTCTCCCTTGGGTAAATCACGCTCGTGTGCATGCCTCATCAAAAACTCCCCCAAAACCCAAAGTGGGAAAAAAAAGTTAGAGAAAAGAGTACATTGCACATACCCAAGTTGTGTTACACCTCAAGGCTCCTCGTTAAAACCTTGCATGAGAAAATCCAGTGAGAAAAACTCATCAAGAGAAAAAGAGTACAACAGTCTGATCTTCAGGATCAGGTCTTTAAAATCAACATGCAATCTTTAGGTCTTAGGACCACAATTGTGGACTATGATTTAGGGAGGCTTCTCCTCCCGAACCCCCGCAACCCTCTCGGTCATCTCATGCCCTTTCCATATACACTGCGAAAAGTTAGAGGTCGGGCAGATTTTTGTGAACAAAGCTAGTGGATTTCACATGACTGAGTTTGCAGGATATTCATTTCCCCGCTCTTCTGGAGCTCATGGGAGTAAAAGAATTTTGGAGCAATATTGCCCTTAACATAGTCCTTATGCATGTGTGCAACACAGGTAGTGTTATCTTTATAGACAATGGTGGGGGAGCTATCAAAGCTCAAGCCACATGACTTTTGGATGTGGCTAATCATCCATTTGAGCCAAACACATTCTCGTGTGGCTTCATATAGGGCAACTATCTCTTAATGGTTGGATGATGCGGCAACCAAGGTCTGATTCACAGACTACCATAAAATGGTTGCACTACCACAGAGAGACACGAAAATGGTCTGGGAACTAGCATTATGTGGGTCAGATATATAGCTAGTATCAACATATCCCCCATGGTTGAGACTTGGTTCTTCAGGAACCATCGACCAATGTTTTTGGTACTCTATAGGTACCTCAAGATAGTATTAACGCCAACCCAATATCTTCTGTTTGGGGTAGCACTGTGCCTTGCCAATTCATTTACTACGAATGCAATTTTAGACCTTTTGCAGTTCGCTAGGTACACTGGTGCTCCAATGGCACTCAAGTAGGGGAGCTTCAGGGTCCCTAATATTTTCTCATTGTAACCCTTAGTCTAAATGGGACTGATCCACTACGGGGATCGAACCACCATGGAGGATTTTAGAGGGAGCCATTTGCCCAAATTTTTTAAGTACCCTCTTTATAGACCAATGTATAAACACTCCTTCAGGGAGGTGCTCGAGCTGGATTTGGTTTTACCCAAGTCCTTCTTCATTGTTTGTGTAATCCTTCTTCAGGAGGACCATACACAAATGGTTGAATCACATTCTTTCGGATCACTCAACCCATACTACGACCGCTTCAGGCGGACGCCTTTTTCTAATTCGGTCCAGGGATCTTAAGTCCTTCAGGGACTCCTGGGGATCTCCGAATCAAGTGACCCATATAAATACGTGATCATGACATTTGCCAACTGCCTTTTTATTTAAATTCAAGTCATTAACTGCCATAAATATAAGTATCAGAACGTCTTTGCCACTCAAAACAGGAGAGCAAATTTCATCATAAATGATGACGGGTCTCTGCGGGAACCCTTATGCCACTTGCCTCGCTTTGTGCCATGTTTATTCCTCTTCAGGAGGAAGATCCATTTGCATCCTTCCAGGATGACTTCCAGAGGTATTGGGACTTCAGGCCCAAGGACCTTTCTCTTTCATAAAGCGAGCACCACTTTGCCTCAATTGCTGCTTTCCATTTGTCCCATTATGAGTGCTTCTGGCACTCTGCCATGGACATTTATTATGGATCCGGATCCATTACGTCAGCAATTCTGAGGCAATATATTTGTCGACAATAGTGGTCTTTCAATCACGCTATTCTCCTGATTCCACAAAATTAGTGGCGATCTCCTCATGATCGTCCTCCCGCTCATCGTGATTTCCCAAAACGATTGAGCTGGGGGCGTTCTGATCCACCAATGCGATATTGAGTGCGCGCCGCATGGTGGTTTCCATCTTCAGGATGGGGTCCTTCAGGGACCAACTCGACTTCGGGTCGAGCCGCCACTTCAGGGGCGTTCTCAACTTCAGGTTGAGCTTCTTCAACTAATTCCTTGAGTGATGCAAACGGCTCAAGACCTTGTCTATGCAGACGTCTCCGTGGACACTTGTCTGAGCACTTGAAGGTCTCCCCCTCAACCTAGGATGGATGGAGACATTAGAGTTGGTAACCTTACGGGCTACCTATACTCTCTCCGACGCACTTACTGCGGGTAAATGCGGCCTTGTCACTTCTATAATTAGTGAAGGTATTTGGCGGCTCATTTGCGACAATTTACAAATGCATAATCCTTTAAACTTCCGGTTCAGATTGACTAGTGCGTGAGTTCAAGGAATGAATTCCACCATTCCATTTTATGCAATTTCCCTATTCTCACGGATGCCAATCTCCCCTAATCTTTGGAAATGCAACCGGCGTCTTGAGCCCTATGAAGATCTCCAATCATAGGCTCACATATCCCAACTTCGGTGGGATCTCTTTGGTGTACGCCGATGTGGCGGTGATCGCACATATACCGCATAACTTAATATACGCAGATGGGAAATACATTATTATTTCTCACGCACTAGCTATAAAGGGGGTATGCATTGGCCTCGAGACTTTGGGGATCTTAGAATATAGTGTAAAACCAACATTCATAACTTGTAGAAAATATCACAAAGGCTCTTCGGGGAGCATGCATGACCATTCAACATGTTGCAAATGCTCTTCGGGGAGCATGAATGGTCAAATTCTACTTGGACATTGCATTGCAACTTGATATCATAGGGGTTACTATAGGTCCCCTGAATATATCAAAGTCGTTATCAAGTAGGTCATTGTCACTTTCATCCGTTTGGGCGTCTTCACCATTTCCTTTTGTGTCGACAAGCATGTCGTCACGTTCTTGAGCTACGAGGCTCGGCGGTGAAGTGGGACATACATTAACTCTCCATGTCCTTGCTTCTAGAAGGACTTTGGTAGAGCTCAACCAGTGTTTCGGGGCACTTCAATTGCGGGACCAATGTTCGAGTGCCTCCACATCTATAGCAATGATCTTGCTTTGCTTAGATGTTTCACCTATGACCTTCTTGGGTTCACCTTTACCCTTGGGCTTTCCTTTAAACATGGTGCCTTGTTTCCCCTTCCATTGACCCTTTCCACAACCTCCTTTGCGGTTGCGAGAAATCTCAACAACATTGGCATGTGCTTCGCGCACAACCATGGACCTCATTACGTTTGCTCCGCAATCAATAGTCTTGTTATCGGCTCATAGTACTTGAGTACTTTGAGTTCATGCATTCCCGATATAGTAATCGTGTTCTACCGGTCGGAGGGTAGAAACGGTTTTTCTCGATCACATCCGCGTCGGTGATCTTACGGCCACATAGACGCAATCTAGACACAATCTGTGTAAAGCGAGTTGTATGCTACCACGGGCGTATAGTCTTGGAAGCATAAAGGCGATCCATCTTGTTGTGCTTTGGAGAGCACAATCGACTTTTTGTTGGCTAAAGCGGTCCTTCGGGATTGCCATAAAACCAATGGATCATCCTCATTCATATACTCGGACTCAAATCCGGGTGTAAATGGTGTTGCAAGAAATGCAACGCCTCTACTTTGTCAAGTGTCGTCCGTTCATCCTTGCTAGCTTCAGGCTGAGCAATGGTATGATCGAGGCTCATGCTATCGAGTTTGATCTCGACGTCAATGGCCCAGGTAAGGTAGTTGCTGCCGTCAATAGCGAGCTCATCAAATTCCTTTTTCGCATTGTCCGACATGCCTGCTCCATCATTGTGCGGGGTTAGTGAATGTTCGGTTATACGTAATCTTCGGGATTACGATCGTATGTAATCTTCGGGATTACAATCATATATAGTCTTCATGACTATATTCCCCAAATATCTCATGCATATAATCTTCGAGGATTATATGCTACTTATATCAAAAATATGAACTTACAATAAAGTAAATCTGCAGGATTTAAACAAATGTAGGAAGTAAATTGCAGCAAATAAATAAAGTAATGCTAAAATATAAGTTGCAAAATAAATAATCATGCCATGTATGGTCTTCAACCCATGATTTTTTTTTCTACGGGCTTCGGCCGGGTAGTGGCATGACATGGTGAGTTTAAGGTCACCACTAAATATTTACGGTTTTTACAACCGCTCATATTTGATCTTTGGTGCACTCGACCAAATGATTTATGTCGTAACACTATGAGGACTGGCTGGCCTCTTTATCTTGTGACTTTGGGTCACTCGATATATGGTCCAAGTGCACATGGATCAAAGCAAACTCGCTTTGATTGTAATCTTCGGGATTACAAGCGTAGTCTTCGGGACTACGTACTTAAGCAATCGTCTAGATTACTTTTCTCAAATAATATAAATTGCAATAAATAAATTTGCGGGATTTAAGTGCAAAATATAAATTACGTAAGATAAATTCACTGGAATTTAAATACTGAAAGTAACTCATGTAAATAAATTTGCGGAATTTAAATACCGAATATAAATTGTCGTAATTAAGCCAAAGTAATTACGTAAATAAAATAAAATGGCAAAACAAATTGCCATGGTGGCTTCGAGCCACAAAGAGGCCCATTCCGGGTCTCTCGGGCTGTCCCGCAGCCCATCGAGGGGGCGATCGTTTCGGCCGTCCATCCGGATCGACGGTCAAGATTTGCCCATGATTCATATATATAGGGAGGGTGAAACCCTAACCCTTCCTCCCTTTTTCCCCCATTCTCGCCCCTTATCCCCTTCTTCGCCTTATCTCCTTCTTCGAAGTCGAGAGTGAGAGAGGGTGGAGGGTAATCGCAAAAAAAAAAAAAAAAGCCGCCTCCGTGCCGCACTGGCGCGGGGGCACACCAGGCGTGGCACCGCTGCCGCCCGGCCGCGATCGGCGCCGCGCCGCACGCCCGCTGGGTCACGCGCCACACGCTGGGTCAAGGGCCGCGCGCCTGGGATGCCAGCGTCGGGGCTGCGCCGCCTTAGCCGTCGCGGCGGGAGCCTCGGCCGCGCTCGGGGGCTGGCCGCCGGCGCGGCGTGGCCTTGCACTACTACATAAGCGATTTTAGGTGGCGGTTTTTTTTAATGGTGGCGGCGGTTTTTAAAACCGCCACCAATGGAAGGTCACCGAAAATCGCTGATAACGGTGGCGCTTTGAACCTCAAAACCGCCACTGTTAATCCCAAAAAAATAAAAAGGAAAAAAAAGCCGAAAAACCCCGGATCCAGCCCAAACGGGCCTCAGTGGCCGCGCCGCCGCCGCCGCCGCCGGGAAGCAAATTCAGCGCCGCTGGATCCGCTGGGGGAGCCTCGCGCCGCTGGGATCCGCCGGGGAGCCACGCGCCGCCGGATCCGCTTCGGGAGCCACGCGCCGACCGGGGGAGCGGCCGCGCGCCGACGGAAACCGCCGGGGGAGCCACGCGACGCCGGAGGAGCGCCCGCCGCTGAGTTGGCGCCGCCACGCTACGGAGCCGGAGAAGCTACCCGCTACCGGATTCGAAGCGCGACGGGGATCGACGCCCGGCGGCCGCCCGAGCTCCACGCGGCTGGATCCACGCCGGGCGGCCGGCCCGAAGCCGCATGCGCTGATCTCGCCGCTTCGCCCTCGGAGGCGCAGCCGCCGCCGCTGTAAATGCCCGCCGCTGCCCGCACGCCGAGGGAGGAGAACCGCCGCCGCTGGACCGGGAGCCGCCATGCCCCGAGTCACCGCTACCGGATCGGATCACGGGAAGAGAGGGAGGGAGATGTGGGCGGCCATCGGGAGTGGAGGGCGAGGGATGTGAGAGAGGGAGGGAGGAGCGAGAGGGTGACGGTGGGAGAGTTGGGACTTGGGAGAGAAAGTGAGGGACGGTGGGAGAGAAAGTGGGGAATGAAGCCCTAGGGTGCTCAATTTATATGCCTGAGGAATTAGTGGGCTAGGTGCTTTCCATTGGGCTTCCAAATTTTATCGGGCTAGGCCGGATAATCGTGGCGGTTTTTTTAAAACCGCCATGGTTCCATGGTTAATTAAAAAAAAAACCACGGTAAATGAAGCCATTTACCGTGGCGGTTTTCTAAATAACCGCCACGAAAATGATTTCAAAACATTGTGCAAAATCAATTATGTAGTAGTGTTGCCTCGCCGCGCGCCCCCACGCGTGCTCAGGAGGGCCACGCGCCATGGCCGGGCCCGTGCACGTGGCGCCGAGCGAGGGTCCGCGCCAAGACACCGCCCGGCGAGCCGGAGGGCAGCGTCGTCTTGGGCCGAACCGCGCCGGGCCCGCGGCTCGCGCCGGTCCCGTCTGCCGCCGGTGGCCGGTGCTCGCTACCGGGGCCGCAACATGGCCTTCGGGGCCGCCCACATGGCCTTCTAGGCCGGTGGAAGGCGGCCGTGTGGGGCAAGAGCTCCCACGCCACCCGCGCTTTGGCCTGAACAAATACCAAGAATGGTGGCCACGGACCAAAGATCGGCCTGACCTATGCCATGGAGGTTCCAATCCGCTCGCCTTCGGGGCATAGCGGGCCTGATTTGTTCGCCTTCGGGACGAAGGTAAGGTGTACTTGTTTGTGACCGCGGTGACACTTCGAGGCCGACCTTTGGCGAGCGACCGTAGCCGTTCGCATCGGCGCAAAGGAGGCGAAGTCGCCCTTGCACCGCTACTGGTTGAAGAGCAACGTCGACAGAGCCGCCATGGTGTTGCTTTGAAAGCAAAAGATACAAGAACAAGCATGTATGAAGAACTAATTTCTCACCGTCTTACCCTTTAGCTCGGTTAGAACTCGTCGATAACGTGTTAAGAAATCGAAGTTCTCCGTTGCACACAATCACGGAGAGCAAGAACAGAGATGAGAGGAAGAGAGTTCTTTCTTGTTTCATTTATGCTTTGGATGTTTTTGTACATCTTTCACGCGAGAAAGTAACCTCCTATTTATAGCCAAGGAGGTGAGGATAAAACAAAGTATTACAGATGTGAACCCTTGGACTTCTTCCTTCCTCTCAATAAATTGGCCACAAGTTCAAAGTCTTTTGTTCATACTTTGCTTCTAGACTCAATTTACAACAAGAACCACTTTGTCGAAGGATTCGGCGTATTTTCACTTCCTAAGATCGCAAAGTGGCACTCACCGTAGTAGCTCCAAGTAGTACCGTGTTCCTCCTTCTCTCCTCTTCCTAATCCCCTCGGATCTAGGATCCTACTTCCCTTAATCCTTCCGACCTCCTACACAATCGGAATCACCATCTCCTTAGCTTCAAATCGACCTCCTCCTTGCCCAATTTCGTGACTAAAACCCTCGTCCATCCATCACCTATTCGACGGTGGGACTCGTTCTTCGTTGTGGCTCCATCGTCGGAGGCCGTCGTGTCTCCGCTCTTTGTTCTTGCTCATCCGGCAACGGGACCTACCTCTGCCTCAGATCCAGGCGGAGGTGTTTCACCGCCACCCATCTGCTCTTCACCGCATCCCGCTGGCGGTGTGCCCGCGGAGGCCCTCCTTTCGTAAAAAAGCTTGCTTGCTTTGCAAGCATAGGTTTGGATCGGGGAGGCCCGGGAGGCGTGTGTAATCAGCGACACGTAGCTTCTTCCCCTTCTTCGTCGTAGTCTCTTTCACCAAGCCCTACCCGGTCGGTGATGCTCCAAGTTCCAATCTTTTTCCTCCGCTGCTCCGCCTCCTCCCCGCCAATTTCGTCCACCCCACTCCCGACGCCCTGTTTCCTCTCCAAACTCTAGAAATTCCCCGGATCCCTCCGCCTCCCGAGATCCTTCCCGATCCACCCAAATCAAGCACTCGCCTCATCCACCGAGAGCCCGACCAAGCTACCTATAAGCCCCCTCCGCCATTCCTCCAACCTCTACAAAGAACAATTCGCCCCAACTATAGAGATTCAACTGGGTCTAGCCGGACAACATGATGTGACAAATCAAGTACCGCTCGACCCAAGCGGGCTCCACTTCCCGGCTCATAGTAAATGCCCCCGCACGGTCGCGGCTCGCCGGCCGACAAGGTAACACTTCTTTGTGATTACTCATTTGGCATGGAACTGGCCGTGGATCGAGGAAGTTTTTCCGCGGTTCAACCATGCTTCACCTTGCTCGACTTCTAAACTCTACTAAACCGCAGGTATGCTTTCTATCGAAACTAGAAATGCTTCTATCACTAAAAATGCCATCTCAAATCACTTCAACTATAAAGATGGTTTTGTATTCCCCTCTCAAGGCCAAAGGTGGTCTTTGGTTGATTTGGAATGATGATATTGACCTTCATCAAGTTGTTGACCATAACCATCACTACATCTTTGCTCAGTGCATTAATAAAGCAACTTTGAAGCATTATGGTTTGGTTTGTATTTATGGAGATCCGCACCACGCCTCACAAGTGTTATTTAGCACCAAGTCCCGAATTTTATAGAGCTTAGCAAGAATCTTCCTATGTTTTGTATGGGCGATCTCAATGATATTATGCATGCTAGTGAACAACGTTAGGCCTGTGTGTTGTTGATGTTAATCGTATTTATGAATTCTGTGGTTATATTAAGCGATGTGGTTTCTTTGATCTTGGCTCTGTGGACGGCATATACATGGACTAATAAGCGTTTTTCTTCTGTTCCCACTTATGAAAGACTTGATAGATGTTTAGGCAATGCAGAGTGGTGTTTGGCGTTCCCCAATACTACCATCTATCATCTCCCCATGATGTACAGCGACCATGCCCCCATCCTTGCGATCTTGAATTCCAAACGACCTCGTATAAATAAACCCTTCGGTTTGAAAATTGGTGGCTAATGGATAATGATTTTCATGATATTGCTAAAGCTAGTTGGCATCGCTCCACTAACCGTGTGTTTTCACGAGAAACCAAGTACCTTGTTACGAGATCTCAAGAAATGGAGGAAAAAGAAGACAAAAAACAACGACACGCTAGAAAGAATTGAATCCCAAATCCTTCACCAACAAACCCTTCTCCCAAACTAGCAAGACCACGCTCTGCAGGCTCCAATTGCACACAAAGCACCAAGACCTTATTGCTAAAGAGGAAAAATATCACATTCAACGAGCAAAGAAGAGCTGGGCACGTGAGGGAGACAGAAATACCGCCTTCTTCTACCGAGCCATCATCAAAAGAAACGAGAAAAATAGAATGACCTATCTTACGAACCCGGATGGATCTGTCGACCACCCCACAATTAGCTACCACTCTTGTTAATTATTTCAAGGATATCTTCACCGGCCAACCTCACACCTCCCTCCTTCCTATCCTCTCCAACAATTATCGACCCACCATCTTTGCTAATCCTACCCGACCCACTTGGGAGGACCTACTCCCAAACCCCTCTATCGGCCTTAACTTTGCCACCCAACAAGACTAGGAAGAAGAAGCGGTTCAGCGTGAAATTCATTTCAGGTACACCTACTCTACCCCCTCCTTGCGGGGAAATTCATGAAATCATCAAGGAAATGAGAAGCAATGCGACACCGCCCGGATGGACTCAATGTCGTGTTCTACAAAGCGGCATGGCCGTGGGCCAAAAGAGGACATCTACGAGTGGTAACAGACTTTTACTCCCATGCCTTCTTGCCTTCTGATATGAATCAAACCTATATCACTCTCATCCCTAAAATTTGCCAACCTACCACTCCAAAGGATTTTAGGCCCATTAGTCTTTGCAATGTTATTTATAAAGTGCTAACTGGATCTTTGGCTAATCGCCTCAAAGCGGCACCTTCCCAAAGTTACATTGATCAAGCTCGGTCGGCCTTTGTTGCCCACCGCCATATTTCTTCAAATGTTATTATCACGCAGAAATTATACACTCCTTCAATCTTAAAAGTTGGAAGGACCAGGCTTTTATTCTTAAAGTTGATCTCGCTAAAGCTTTTGATAGGCTTGAATGGCACTTCATTGCACAAATGCTCTTCGCAGTTGGGTCTACAAGACAGGTTTATTAATCTCATTCTAACTTGTGTCTCCTCCCCTCGCCTCGGTTAGGCCTTGGTTAATGATGAACCGACTAATTTCTTCACCTCTCGGAGGGTCTAAGACGAGGATGTCCTCTATCACCTTACTTATTTGTTGTTGCCATTAATGAGCTCTCAATTAGACTGCAGGAGGCTCTACACTCTAACAACTTAATAGGTATCTCCCTAGGTCAAGGGGGGACCAGGTCATTCATTCGTTATTATTTGCGGATGACTTAATCCTTTGTGGCAAGGTGGTGGTACGGGGGTAGAAACGGATCAAGCTAATCCTCTATGATTTACGCAACCAATCAAGGTCGGACTCCCAACCTACAAAAATCATCTATATACTTTAGCATGCATGTACCACACTGGTCGAAAACAACATCAAAGCCATTTTTCCCGTGCAAAATCTCGAAAATCATACCATTCACCTTGGTCACCCCATGATTTTTCTCACAGAGACAAGAACAAGGCTTATGATTTCATCTATGGTAAGTTCCTCGCAAAAACTGGTATCAAGTTAAAGCTAATGTTGACGATCGTTAACTACATATTTTATACCGTCAACATACACCAAAACAACATAGAGATAGGATTCATAAACTAACAAATTCTATTGTTTTGGTGTATATTTGGCTTTTGCGTGTACAACTCAAGGATATGTGCACTTTGGGCCAAAAATACAAAGAAAAGAAGAATAAAAACAATAAATAGAAAAAGGCCCAAAGGAGCCAAATGGCAAGCCAAGCTAACTTACCTCGGTTGGGCCACGAACTCGGATATCCAACACCGACACCAAGCCCAACACGGCGAAAAGAGGACACCACGCCCAAGTTTGGGCGGTTCGGGCTCGACGAGTCTTGCGCACCCACCATCCTTCGACCGGGCCCGGGCGAGCTTTGGCGGGCGGTTCAATTACGCCATAGAACGTCGGTGGTGGCGTGCACCAGTGCAATGAACCTTGATACCGCCTATTCCCCGGTCGGTTTGGCCATTATGGGGGAGGTGGCACATTTCCAAAGATCCCCCTCTCTCCAAGCTATAAGTAGGTGGCCTCTCCCCCTCTCACAACACACCAATTCCAAGGAAGAGTCTCTCCCTCTCCTCTAAGAGGACTCTCCCCTCTACTCTTGAGCAACATTCCTATGGGCTTAAGCCCTAGCTAGTGGTAGTAAAGTGATCGGCGGAGGAGAGATGTGAGGGGGCGGGAGCGGGAAGTCTTGGGACTTGTCGGTATCTCCCTTGGACTTGTACCTCGGTGGATTCGGGCTTAGCTCCTTCACGGGATCTTGGCTAAGTAAGTTTCCACGGTTTTCGATAATCTTTATTGTCTTTTGTTTATCTAAGATTTATCTACTTGTTTGCGGGATTGATAGTCGGTCTTTGGGCGGTGCTCTAGTAGAAGGACCCCCGGGGACGTAAGCCTTGAATTCACACTAGAGTAGCAATCTTGATTCGGGCAAACGTGGTGTTTGGACTAGTGGTTGCCTATCTTTTGTGGCGCATCCCATGGTTGTGGGGGTAGGCGGCTAGGTCGTGGCAGCCTTGTCCGTCCTTTGTAATCCCCCACGTTCGGGTGTGGCGCTAATGCAATTGCTCTGACACCGTCCTTTGGGCGTGGGCCTATGCCCGAAGTGAACAAGTAGCTCGGAGATTGGCTAACTATAGACCCTAAAGGTGTAGGGACCCTTCTCGATAATCCTCCCCATCTTTGGCCTTGTGTGTCCTTGGGTGAAATAGCTAGGGAGAGAGTACAACGACAGTGCATGCGACTTTTCGGATTCTTACGTGGACGTTAAGAAATGTCAACAAGCTTTCTAGCGCCGTTGCCGGGAACGGTTGCTATTATCTTGAACCTAGTTTGTCCTCGTATCTATCTATTTAAAAAAATCAAAATAGTTATTTATTTTCCATTTTCCAAAGTGAAGCCAACTACTCAAATTCAAAATCTTTTTTGCTTCAAGGGAGAGTTCACGGGGCCACATTCTATTAAAAAATCAAAGTCTTCATCCACCATGAACTCCACCCTATTTAAAAAAAAAAAAACTTTGGTTCGAGGCACACTCCTTCTCCGGTGATTATTTTTTGAAAACCTATTTAACCACCTACGAGATTTCGAGGAGTTATGTGCATGCCTATGCATTCTGGCATGACATGAGAAATTCTCATGTGGAAGTTGTTTACTCGCTCTCCCTCATAGGGTAAGCAAAACAATTGTACACTATTGTCATAGGAAGTTTGAAAGGGGATTGTGAAGAACTCAAAGACAATTTTTGTCTAGCATTCTTCCCCTATCAACTCCCTACCAAGGACAATCCTCGATTTCGAGTAGGATGAGAAGGAGTCCATAGGTGCGGCAGCACGGGCCGGGTTCACAACATTAATTCATGCCGGCCCAGATTTTTCATTACCCACTAGTGTGCTTTTGCAACTCTTTTGTTCGGGTCTTGACATAAACGCTGCCCTATGCCATGACATGACCGTCGGAGGGTCGTTTGCATGTGAACCTACAACGGAATAGAGGAAAAACCTTCATCACATCCTAGAGAAGTATGCTTCTCTCTGTTGTAGAAACCTTCCCCCTCCACAAACAAGAGCATGTCAAGCTTTGAGGAGCCCTTGTTGGTATTTATTAAATGCTAATAGAATATGAAGGTTCCGCAAGCGCACAGAATACCATTGTAGCTTTTCCCTAGGAGAGTATTCTAGAGTATAGTATCCACAGGGAAGCTTTGGCAAAAGAATCTAATAAGTCATAATCATGCATCTACTAATTTAGCAAACCACTAGACTAAAGTGAGGGGGGTAAATAATATGATTGGAGTTATGGACAATACCACACAAGAGAATTCTTATGATAAATGTATAGCTAGCAAGTTGAGAGGACAGCGGGAGAGATCAAGGTTCCTATGTACTTCTCTATTACTTAGGTTCTATGATAGCAATTATACTAATGCACTTTGGAGCAGCAGATCCTTTCCAACTCTCGAGAAAGACTGGGAAGAAGGTAGTTGGGAGAAGGATGCCAAAAGCTCTACGAAACACCAACCCGAACGTGGTGGACTACATCGGCCCCGACAGTTTGTCACCCCCTGGGGCTACCACAACTATCCGTGGGATTGAAGCGCAACCTCGGGTAACCTATAGCCTAGACACCATGTCTATACTATCGATCACTACTCTAGCTACCATGAATAACTAGAACCCTCAATACGAGCGGAGATCCCATGCAATAGCATAACAACTATACTTAATCAAATATATGAAAGTCAATGAAGTAAATAGAGAAGATAAATATATGAAGCGTAAGTCTTACAAAGAAAGGATACAAGACATACCAAACTCTGTAGACATCTCCAGAACCGGAGCACAGCTCCATGTGGACATTTCTAACACGATCCAAAATAGGAATGCGAAAGAAATGTATATGGTATCTATCATAACTTGTCAGCTTGGATGTGGAGTTAATCTCACGATCCAACAAAGGCGGAGTTAGGCGGTGTTAGTTGTGGGGTGTAATCTCAATATCATTACCCATAGTGGAGTTAATCTCACTAAGGATATGTACTCAAGGTATACCACTCATTTCTAGGCATTACCTACATACTAGTCTGTCACCCTAGCAATAACGCCTTAAGCAATGCGGGTATGGTATTCTTGATATGCCTTGATAAAAGATGAACATGATATCTGCAAGCGCACAAATAGAAATACCATTGTAGCACTTCACCGGGAGTCTATCCAGGTATCGTATTTATATTTTACCACAGGGAAGGGGTAGTCTATGGAAAGTAAGAGAGATAGGGATGTCTAATGATTAAGTCAACTTGAGATTTACTTGAGATTCACTTGCAGTTGTATAATGCAGAGTAACCATATGCATCTAACAATACTCATAACAGGGTAAGTCACATAATAAAGATAAATGAATAATAAATGATAACTACCCAAGTCTAAGATCATGGTATGCCACTAGTATCATATGAGCTATTAACATGGTATAGAAAGAATAGAAAGAATCACTACAAGATTTTTGGTCTAATTCAACGCCTCTATAATGCAACAAAAAAACTTTGGTTGCTAGAGGGGGTTGTATTGCAACGAAGTTCCAACAAATGGTAGCAATAGGTACCCGTAAAACAACGATTGTTCAGGCGTTGCAGCTCTTTGTTGCAATTGGTTCCCCGATATTGCAATGGTGAAAAATAGTTGCAGGTAAAACAAGATTTTGGTTGCAATTGTGTGGTAGTAATGCAACTACTTTTAGTGTTGGTTGCATTTGGTGGTGACTATTGCTCACGGGGGTTTTTTAGGGTGGCGATAGCTACATGTTTAATGCAACGGGAACTTTGAGGACCGAAGCAAAAGTTGTTCTCAATAGCAACGAGTTTGTGGAGTTGTAACTGCGACAACATATTGCAACAGGGACTCCAAGGAGCGAAAACAAAAGTGATTCTCAATTGCAACGTTTTATTATAGTTGCAACTTATACATGCTTATTGCAACGCGAACTCTATGGGGTGAAGCAAAAGTACTACTCAATTGCCTTATTTTTTTGGAGTTGCAACTATTACATGCTTATATTGCAACAAAATCTAGGAGGCTGATTTGGGTTGGGCTTTGTACCATGTATGTATGTATATTGGGTCATTGATATGTAGACACAACCAGCTAGACCTATGGGACCTTGGCACATATTATACTAAATAGTAAGTAGCATTTCGCAATTAAATGATTTCAATACTCAACAGCCCATAGCCTCCATTAGCCATGGCAGGCCACTCGACGAGACTCTTGGCTCCCTGTCGTATACATATAGGAGTTAGGATGGCCATGACTCATTTTCTCCTGCAATCAGATCATCTCGCACCACTGGTTTAGACCTAGAGACTTGACAGAGCAGTTCACAACGACATCGCAACTCTAGCCCTAGCAGTCAGCCGCTAGCCGAGGCGCACGCCCATCGATCGTCCACATGCACAGACGGCTGAGACGCGCGACGGGCAGGTGCACCATCGCCGAGTTAAAACAAATATTGACTAAATTTAACATAAAGGATAAGCCGATATGATATAATGGGTTCAAATCATAACCTAATGTATAATAACTGTGTTTAGTACAAACTGGAAAAAGCCCTGTAGGCCGACAAAAGCTTTATAAAATGGATGACATAGTGATTGCGCCAAGTCATCAGTTGTTTTTTTGTTGCTACTGGTGGAAGCGTTCAGTTTGTTATAGAAGTTCTACCCCCTGGCAAAGAGACTTCAAAACATGTTTATAGGCAACATGACTTAGAAAGTTCCCAGAAAAACTCCTTAGAGGCAAATGACCAAATACTTTTTTTTAAAGAAAAAAAACATCTCAGCCAGAATGGCATTCAGCTCACTCCAGGGCAACACTGGTGTCTTCATCATCACGTCCTACATCATAGGTAGAACATCAGCATCATTGTACCCATCTTCCACACCATGAAGGAGCTTCATTCGACGTTCTAGGGAAAAATACAATAACCATATATGTGAGGATAAATTAAAGATCGAGAAAATAATAGGTAATAGAAGGTAACAGTTTCACTGAAAAGTAAGGATCAGGTGAATGGACCTTCAAGTTTCTGTTAAAAAGAAGAGCAAAAATTATTTTGTACAACATAGGCTAAACGCCTCTAAAACCATTTTTGAGGATAAGTAGGAATAGATCTATTTTGAAAGGAAAAGGATCAAGGAATCAATATGTAATCTAGATGACGTGTATATCAAGGTTAAGGTTGTATGAGCAATCATCGTTTTTGCTGTCAAGATCAGGCAACTAATGAGATGGCTAGGCCTTTTGAAGATCATTTTTTTTCTTTTTGCTATTCATGTGTACTTACAGAGTATATATAGCACATTACTATAAGTACTCCAATTAATTCCTTTCAAGTTTAACAACAAGCAACGCTCCATAGAGCTATTGAACAATGGCAGTAATTAGAGAGCATGTTTTCATAATACATATTTTGTGGGACAATGACAGTCTTGCATATAGATGTATAAGTTACAGTGATGACCAGTTGCCAGCCATCTTGAATTGGTAAGGTCATTCTTTTTCTAAAATGTTGCCACCAGAAAATTTACACATAAAACATGTGAGGCTCAATCTTCAGATAAGCAAATCTCACCAAAAAAATTTCAGATAAGCAGGTACCATTGCTATAGCTCAAATTTTATTATCTCAAATGATCATATCCCTTCAATTACGTTACTAAGCTTGACCTCAAACCTCAATATTCAAAAAAGTTGTAGTGAGACATTCTTTTTCAGTTTGTTTGAGCCACCCATACGAATTTATTTATGTATTGCCATTGCTAATTATGAGGAATAAACATCATAGTAAGGCTATATGACAGACACAAAATGGAAACAAATTGAGAGGTAGATTTATGGGCTGGACAATGCTTGGATTCTGGAATCTTACACCATCTAGTGTCATTCAAGCATTAGTAGTGCGTAATGATGACCTACCGATCCTTTGTTTACAGTTGTGGAGGCAAACCAGTAATTTTTTTTGTAAGTTGATCTAGGATTACTAATCAACAGGCAGAGGAAACATGCCATGTAATACTTGATTCTCATGGTGGGGCATACAGGCCACTAAAACAAACAGAATGTGACTCCATAATTATGGGAAGATGGCCAAGAAAGTCATACTTTTTTACTTTTTTTTTTTTCCAAAATCCAGCCACCACCTTCATCAAAACAAATGTAGCTACTTTATAAGCATGCCCTTCGGAACCTACAATGGAAAAGAAAATGTGAGGCAAAACTTTCTATCTCACTGGTATGGTTACTTTTATAAATTTTGGCATAGTAACTGTATAAACTTTAGCGTTTTTTAAATCATCAAAGAAGACCAAGCTAACACTTTTTGCTCAGCGCAACCTTCCTAACACTGCGAAGGTGGAAAACGCATTGGGTAGTGATGATAACTGAAAGGAACTTGCATCTCCCTGACTGAGGACTAAAAGTGATAATAAACAGTCAAAAACTTGTGCAACTATATTTGTGGAGGACAATCTATTTAATTGTGTTTAGATCAGAAGCACAAGTTTAGTCGAGCAAGCGCTATAGACCACTAATATGACAGAAGATCAACTGAGATAAGCACAGACTGGAGAGCAGGAGAAAATTCAAACTTATTTCATTCCACGACATTTACATTAGTAATGACTGACAAGGATTAAATTTTTATTTCAAACTCCTCAACCTCTCTGTTCTAAAAACTGCATCTCATAAGTGGATTTTGTATTGTTCAGGTTTTTGTAGAAGGTACCTTTATTTTGTGCATCGTGGATCTGTACATTTAATCTCTTCTCGTCCCCAATTCAATAAATGGGTTGCAAGGTATTGATGTTTCCTTTACCTGTCAGGAAGTGGCACAATCTGCAAATAGTATTATGAGATTTTTTTTGGCTTGAAAGTGCTGATAGAAAGCAATAGATCAAACACTTGTGTAATGAAATGAAAGACCAGGAAGGGGTAGCTACACCACAGCAAGGCTAGCACAACTAAAGAACATATATGCTAGATAATGATTCGTGTAGGGTGAAAGGAAACCAGGAAGGAGAAACAAGGCAGACCTTGCTGTTCGATAATGACAGGAGAGTTCTTCCAGATGGGGTGCCAGAGTTGGTAGTCCAGACGTTCGCTGCTGCAAGAACATACAAGCCCCCAAGCGAGCAGTTGGAACGGGAGGCAAAATTAAATCAGATGAGAGCATCAATCAACAAGGGCAGAAGCAACTTAATTACAAGATGCAAAATTGATTTTTGATCTAAACATGGCAAAATCGATATCGAATTCGCATCACCTTGAGGCGTCGGAGGGAGCTGCTGTCGGAGGCTTGGTCGTATTCTGGCTGAGAACCGACGTCGTGGGGGATGGGGACAGCGGGCGGCGCTGCTGGTTTCTGCGTGACTCACCGGTCGTTAGGGCGGTGACCGCCGTTGGAGGCAGGTGCGGTGGGCGGCAATGGCGTGATGGCTGGGCGGCGCACGGCCCAGGTGGCTGGGCGGGGCGCGACATAGGTGGCTGGTGGCTGCGGCGTTGGAGATTGGCGGCGGACTGGGCGACGACGCCTGTTGTGCGTGAGGAGAGCATTTGGGGGAGGGGAAGAGTGTAGAAGATAAGGTCACCGGAGTGCTGCCAGGGCGTTGGGTGTGTGGCCAAATAATTTCGGTTCATCCACTCTCTGTATCATCTGGGCCGCGCGCTCACCCAATTCGCGCGAAAGACATCAGGAAAGCGCGCGTATAGCTTTTTTTCGGGGGCTGCGGACTTTCGTTTTCGCGGCCGCGCGTACCCAATTCTCGTGAAGCTTTGAAACCGAGAAATTAAGATTTGGAACTCAATTGTGGCGCCTCTTAAAACTTGGGATTCAATTCATGTACCTTTCAAAAAAATAGAACTCAACAGTCAACACACGAACTTCTTCAAGATTTAGAATTTCAGAGATTTGCGCATGTGGCAAAAAATCGCTGTGACAGGGAAATGGGCAATTTGGTCCTTTTAGAAAAAAGCCTTACCACTAGATTTTTCTAACCACTTTATGGTATTTTAACATTTATTCATTAATATTTTAATAAATAATTATAGTAATAACTAAATTTATTGAGAAAATTCCACAATTCATATAACAATATATTTTGGCTTCATAACTATCCCATAAAAGTTTCAAATGATTTTGACAAAGTTGTACTATATATCCTTCACAACTAAGAATATCTCTCACTTAGTTATACGGGACTATGTGAGTCATATGCGCCTTTGGAATGGATATCCAACAACCCTTTGTCCAAATCACTTGATTTTTTTTTATGTGATACTTATACACAAAAATCATGTGGCTTTGTAAGTTTTTAGATTTTTCTAGCCACTTTATGGTATTTAAACATTTATTCCTTAGTAATTCAACAAATAATGACAATAATAGCTAAATTTAGCGAGAAAATCCAAAAAAAAAACACAACAACATATTTTAGAAATATAACCATCCCATAAAAGTTTCAAATAATTAATTAGTACATTAATATTTCTTAAAAAATGTGGACTAAAGCCCCTACAAGTTTGGAAGCCCCTAAAAAACATGGACCCAAGCCCCTAAATGTTGTGTGCATGTTTGCAATTTTTAGACTAAGTTTACCTATTTTTGTGATTATTTGTTGATTTACTCAAGAAAAAAATATTAAAATACAAAATTGAAGGTTTAAAAAATCTAAAAAAACTTGCTAGGACACCTCCTTTGGGTGTAGCATGTTGACAAAAAAAATTGAGTTGATTTAGAGAAAGTGTTGTTGCACATCCTCACAATGGCCTACATCTCTCACACATGTTCTAGTCACTAGGTGAGATGCTCATGCTAGTATGAGATATGTAGTATCACTTTCTCTAAATTATCTCAAACTTTTTTTGGGTGTCTATGGAACCAAACTATGGTGTTGTGTGCATTTTTGCAATTTTTAGACCAAGTTTACCTATTTTTGTGACTATTTGTTGATTTAATCAAGATAAAATATTAAAATACCAAAATTAAGGTAAAAAAATCTAAAAACTTGCAATTACACTTACTTTTGGTGTAGCGTGCTTGACAAAAAAAATTTGAGTCGATTCAGAGAAAGCTGCACATCCTCACAATGGTCTAGATCTCTCACACATGTTATAGTCATTAGGTGAGAGATGCTCATGTTAGTGAGAGAGTGTAGTACCACGTTCTTCAAATCATCTCAAATTTTTTTTAGGGTGTCTACTTAAACAAAAATATGCCATGCTCACACAAAAAAGTGTAAAAAAAAAAAAAAGAAAAGAAAATAAAAAAGCAAAAAGAAACAAAACGAACATAAATGTTGATTGTGCCAAAAAAATAGTATCCTTTAGGATTTGAATTTAGGACTTGTGACTCAACCTTAGAGAGTATTACCATTGTGCTATTTAGATGTTTACATTAGATCACTACTTATATTGTATTTAACCAATTCTTAACCCACCACGCCTACTAAATAACCAACACTTTATAACGATCCCATAAAAGTTTCAAATGATTTCGACAAAGTAGTACTATATATCCTTCACAACTTGGAATATCTCTCACTTAGTCACATAGGACTGTGTGAGCCATGCATGCCATTAGGATGGATGTGCAACAACACTTTCTCCAAATAATTACAATAATAGGAAAAACTTGATCCGAAAATTACAAAAATGCACACAACATCATAATGTGGCTCCATAAGCATCCTATTAAATTTTAAAATATTTTGGAGAAAGTGGTACTATATATCTCACACAAGTATAAACATATCTCACTAAATGACTAAGACATGTGTGATACATTCACGCTTGTGTGGGGATGTGCATAACCACTTGCTCAAAGTCAATTGAAACTTTTATGTCAATATTATACTACAAAAGGAGGTGTCTATACAAGTTTTTAGATTTTTTTTAGCTAGATTAGAATATTTTTATATTTATTCTTTATTAAATCAACAAATAATTACAGTAATAGGTAAACTTGATTTGAAAATTAAAAAAAATACGCACAACATCATAGTGTGGTACGCATAAGCATCCCATTAAATTTTGAAATGATTTGGAGAAAGTGATACTATACATCTCATGCAAGTATGAACTCTCCCTAGCAAAACTTAAGGTGATTATTAAATTTATATGAATTTATGACAACTTATCGAATTTAGTTAAACAACCATGTTACTCAAACTTGTCCGCGTAAACATACATGACACTTTTAACACACGCAAATATTGCCATGCCATTTTATAGAATTTCATAATCAAAATTTGGATATTACTCCATTTATTCTGTGGAATTACTATAATAATTGTAATAATATTTAATTTGGTCGCGATATGTTTACAAACAGACATGGCAACATTTTTTTATCTGTAATCGTTCCGTAAAATGTATCTGTATATATTTAATAAACCCTACAATTTTCTTTTTATAAATAGTCAAATACGACCGCTTGAAGAAATTAGGGAGGAAAAGTTAGCGCCATCTGAGATTTCCATCTAGCGAGAAATTAGGTTTCCGCCCATCAAAATCTAAATTTTCACGCGTAGGAGTAGGTCTCAGCCACATGGCTCACGCCTTCAAACCCAAAACTCCCGAAAGACCTTTTTTTTTTTTTTTTTTTTTAGACATGGACCTCTTGTTTACCTTTCCCATTATTGCCCTTCTTCCCCAGTCAACACCATCCGCCGCCGCCCCTTCACATTCTTCCCAGACCCATGACCGCGGCGGCTCCTCCAACTCACGGTCACGGGCACCTCCGGCCGCATCCTCCTCGCCACCGCCGGCCGCGTACTTGTTGCCATCTCCACCTCCTGTCTACGCATCAGCAACCGGCGCCCAAGGATCCACGCCTCTCCCGCTGGCTCGAGCAGCGGTTCGTCATGGGAGGCGGCCTCCACGCCACCAGTCGCCAGGAGCGACCTCGCCACAGGTAGCACCCGTCCCGCGCTCTGCCAACCGCCTCCATCCCTAGAAGATGTGATTGCTTCTTTTTTTGATCCGTCGGTTCCCCTCCTAGATTCTCGTGCTTCCTTCGCTCTCCTCGTAGATCCAATTGTTCTGGCTATGAAAATGCTGATAGTCTAGGGCGAGGTCGAGCATGGTGGCTGCACAACTTGGTGTAGCTCTGGTAGCCCTAGGCGGCGGCAGATCCTGCTGCTCTCCTCGTCTCCAAGAGATTCCAAGGCGGCAAGCTCCTCCATCTCCGGCATGGCAGCCGTGGTGTGTGCCCTGTAACGTGTAACCCTATCAACTGTCTTTGTTTTAGGATGAGTCAATGCATGCCACATAAGATTGCTTGGTAGTGGGATCGATGCACTCCTTTCATACAGTAGAATCCATTATCAATTTGTGTACAGATCTTTGCCGTACAAATGTAATTTCTTGATCTTTGTTCAACAAAAAATAGTATCTTTACCTGCAGTTTGCTCATTGTTGCCTTCGTTAAATAGTAAGCAGTACTTATAAGATTGCCCAGTGATCAGTTGGATAATTAGCCCATGTTCTTAAACCTTGCCTGTCGGCTTCTGTGCTATAGAATAACATATTACAAGTTATCAGGATTTGGGAGGAAATAGCATTTCGTTGCACCTGCATTTGTGCTTTACGATATTACAAGTTATCGGGATTTGGGAGGAAATAGCAGTTCACTGCAACTTGGATTATGCATTACCACATTACATCTGAAGTCTTTTCTGTTTAAAATTGAAAATGCATGTTCATCCAACATACTGCTTGTGGCCTACTGTAGGCTATAGCTAGTTCTCAAAAAATATTGTGGGCCCTTCTTTTTGCTACCTGCAGCATGAACCTGGTGTTACTTTTGGCTTAGTCTTCTGACTCCACAAAATGCATGTTCTCCAAAATTTACAGTGGAAACTAACGAGATGGCCAGCCTTAATCTCCTGACTGCTGCAGCTTCGACTTAGTCTTGTTGTGCTTTAAGCATTTTGGTCAAAAGGATTAATGGAATAGCAGTATAATAATGAAATTTGTGGCTTCGTCCTTACATTTTTTTTATATGAAACTCAAGTTTTGTTCTGCTATCATATAGAGTTGTAAATGTACTTGATTGTTAGTTAATTTAATAAAAGTGGTAAATCTGAAATGGATATCTGCTATCGAGACAATGATTTTAGGTCCACTAACTTATGGTGACATGACTAAAAAAGAAGCCCTTGTTTTTTTTATTTAGGAAGAAATAGCAGTTTCCTAGCCTTCTTCTTTAAAACGCTGTTCTCTGGAGCAATATAAGAATCAAGGCAATGTCTCAAATGCATGCAAGTGGTCGGACCAAGGAAACACATGATAGCATTCTATTCAAATTAGATGGTTACAACCAAGCAGAATAGAAGTCGATGCACATTATTTAGCGCATCATTTTAAACTAAGGCCACCATCCACTGTTTTTGACTTCTAAAAAAAATAATTTATCTTTTTGCTAACTATTAGCAAATAACACTTCACTTCTAAATCAATTCATTCAGGTTTATTAGTTAATATGAAAGCAGCACTTGTTTCACTTTTTGCTCCTTATTTAATATTTACAGACTCTAGCTCTTTCCTGTTTCATGTTTAAGTTGATATATATTTCCTCATCTTTCCACACGTAAATGATGTGTTCCACTTGTTATATTTGATATGTTCTACTGCCTGGGAGTAGTTTGAATTTGACCTCTCAAGTTCAGTACTTAAAAACTGTTGAAAGTGTTATATGGAAGTAAATGATGTGGCTCTGCAAAGTAACATTGACTGTGCTTATCGGCATCTTCATTTCTGTTTTGGGTGATGGACTGATGGCAAGAATAGATGCTGCTGATTTTGTTACCTTGCTCCTGAGTATTATACACATAAAAAGAAAGAGTTCGTGTTTTTGAAAATCATGTATACTTACATCATGTCTGTGCTACTACCAGAAGTTTTTTCATGTGGCCTCAATGTGACTGCATAAGGATGGGCTGACTCATGCTGTCCATTGGGCCATAGCCAAAGGTCGTTTTGGGTCGCCCGTGGCCTTAATATTGGCCATGGGGGCCAGATCCAAGGCCAGGTCTGAGCCGGCCTATTCCCATCCTGATTCTTATGTTACAAATATTAGTAGGGATGAGGAGATTGAGGTTGATTGATAGAAAATACAAGCAATAGATTAGCAGTTTTTTTTTTGAAAGATAGTCAGACTTTGGTGCCTAAACTGTTGCCATGACATGGCTTTTATTCTACATTTGAACTCCTAATTTTCTCTTAGTGTAGTGAGTACAGCATGTAGATAGAAATAGAATACATGTGGTTATTCAATATATACTCATTGTGTAGTTAGTTGATTCAAGCTTTTGTTTTACGACTGGCCTAATCTTGATATTTTTTAAATATGTGATCAAGTAACGCTGTTTAGACACTTTTAACTATCTTAGGTAACATGTTTCATATTTTCCACATTTCACATAAAAATAATGCTATAGTTCTACCAACGATTTGATTGCAGACAGGGTGCAGGTCCATTGACTGTTGCACTTGTGTGTGTGTGTACACGCGCCAAGTGCCCCTCCACTTTTTTGGTAGTTTACTAAGTGTTCTTTGTTTTGTTTAGGGCCGGCTAATGGAAATGGACTGACTACCAGAGGTATTTGTGTTACTTAGTCTGCACTTTTTTTAATACCACCTAATGGGACATGTCAAATATTGACATTGAGTTGGATGCGACTCATTTGGGGTATGTACAAGTTGTAAACTTTTACCAAATTTGAGCTGATCATTTACCAATTTTCATAAAACATACATAGATAGAATGATTGCTTTGACTTCACAATCATTATAACTCTACTTAGAAGAACAAGTGCTGATTGAGTAGCAAGTTTTCTTTGGAGCATCTGTTTACTATGAGATTTGACTTGCTTGGCATAGAGTAAGCTTTGAAGATCCTAAAAACCAAGCCCCGTTATGAAGCCTTAAGTTTTTCCTTAGGTACCAATCTAGATACATTACTTTATATCCAAGTAGTAATTGTACCTGACCATGGAGCTGGACACCATGCTGCTGATTGCATGTCAATTTTGGTCTCACGGTCTGCTGTAGCTATCAGTTCTCTATGTGTCTAATTAACCTGCATTTTTAATGTGTTATAACGGTTTATTTTGGTTTTGAGAAAAAATAACATGTTAGTCTAAATTGTCCAATGTTCCAGGGGCACTACGTGGAGATGGCATCTTGAGTATCACAAGGCACATGCTTCCACAACCAGGATGACTAAAGATGGTTTTGTAGGATGATCATTTCCCTCCGGAGAAAATAGATGAAATGATGTGCTTATCTATAGAATTTTGTTGAAAATATGCTATCAGTTGAATGAATCAATTTATATGAGATGAAAATGTATACAATGATGTTACTTTTGTGTTAAATTGTAAACAAAGCATCGCAACATGAATTATTATGATATTCATTTGGCGTTGCAATATATGGTCGTGGTGTAAGCAGCAATAGATGAACCATCTCTTGCAACTTTAGTGGATACAACCGGTGGCAATACAAGTCTCACCTATAGCAACCATGTATTTATGTATTGTGGCAATAGAGGGCACATATATAGCGACGATCCTCAGAACCGTAGCAATAGAAAGTTCCATCTATAGCAACGAACCAAGGTGATGTGGCAATAAAGGAGTTCTCATTAACAAGCGAACACAAGAACCGTGGGCAATAGCATGTACCATCTGCAGCAACAAACCTAGGTGAGGTGGCAATAGAGGAGTTCTCAATAGCAACGAACCCAAGAAATGTGGCAATAGCATGTACCATCTATAGCAACGAACCCAAAGAATTTGGCAATAGAGTAGCTCTCCGCCCAGAAACGGATCTATATAATGTGGCAATAGAGAAACTATCTATAGCAACCAACCCCAATCGGTGTGGCAATAGCTTGTCCCCCCCATAGCAACCATGTAGGGCACCTTTGTGGCAATAACACATTCTCTCTTGCTATGGTTTTTCACCGCGGCAATAATGGCGCTTGCAACACTAATCTTGTGTTGCTATTACACTTTGTTGCTACAAGACCATCATGTAGCAAGAGACATCACAAGCAACACCTAGTGCGTTGCAATTGCTACTATTGCCACACCCATAATGGTTGCTATTGATCCTATCCCAACACCCAATATGTGTTTGCGAAAGAGTCAAAAGTGTTGCAATAGAAGGATTATGTGTCGCAACAAAAAATGTAAAACTCGTGGGCAACATGAGTATTGCTACCAAGGCCACAAGTGCAACGA